>MU224931.1:4980348-5002235 GCA_018584345.1 Thuja plicata
TAGACTCTGCTACTAAGATTGTAGAAGATGAATACAAGAAGGAGAGACTGGATGATTTGGTAAAGAACTTTACCTTAGACTTGAACTCCTTAAAGATTGGGCAGTCTATATTGAAGGAATTGGCAGACAGAGGAAAGAAAGTCACAACAAACTGTATGGACAGAGTAAAGCTCACCTCTGAGCACACTAAAAAGGTAGAAGAGGTAGAGTTAATGATAGATAGCATAAGAAAATTAGTTGAAACCTCGATGCAAGACATGAACATATGTAACAATGTCTACCAAGGGCAGTTAGACAAAATTGAGAAAGTAAAGTTAAAAATCAGCAAGATAAGGGTAAGGAAAACACAGTTAATAAATGCCCTTGCGCCATCCTTAGTAGTCCTCAATGAGAGCATCAAATAGATTGATTCCACTATTGTGACATATGATCAAGGTCCCTGCATGGATCTGATAAAAATGGGGAAGATGACATATGCATTGTGCGCGCATCTACAAATAGTTGATGCTATGAAAGCATTTTGTCAGAAAGAGATCCAATTTCTTAAAATTGTGTACCCTAAAGTATTTATGGAGTAAGTATGCAGTAGACTTACAAGTTTTTGTACACCTTTGTCATTAATGTCAAAGGGGGAGTAATATAGAATGTGTATATGTGGAGAAGTATATGTATATATGATGTTATACATGCACTTTTTGTGTTAAGTCATTTTGAGTAACTTGGCCACATTCCTTTATTGCCATAAATGAAAAAGGGGGAGATTGTTGGAAATTTGACTACCTGAGGATGCATGACTCATTTTGAGTTATCAGCATGGCAACAAAGTCATGTTTAGTTTCTATCTTAAAAGACAAAATGATTAAGGAAAACAGGGCAGAATAGAGATACTCAGTGATCAGCACATCAGCGCACGTGCGAGAGATCGATTCAGCTTATGCGCATTCAGATATAAGTTGTATGATATGTGTACATGCTACATCCAAACACGCATAGTACAAAACTATAGTACGACAAAGTTACAAGCAGATCAATAGACCAGCAGTCCAGGAGATAGAGCATGGAAGTCGACTAAGTGATTTGATCAGTGTGTGTTATTTTGTGATGTAATGGCTAAGCGCCTTTTGTTATATGTTTGTAATGATGTAATTAACATTGTAGTAATCACGCTTGAAGCTGACTTGTTCAGAAGAATTGTATATTTTGTTTTAGGGTCGACTAGTGTTTTGTTTTGGGTCGTGCCTATTTGGATTTGCATATATAAGTATGCAATGGAAAGATATGAAACAAGTGTCGATTATTATGTAAGAGGAAGATATAGAGGGAGAGTACTATGAAGTCAACATATGATATAGCTCTTTAAGAGAGTAAGAGCATTCACACATACACAGAACTGATCAGACAATAGTGTCATCACAATAATTCATTTTGATATAGTGCAAATCATCTTTCAGAAGGTTGTAGCCTTCATCTTATTGGGCAGTGAGCCTAGGCAGTGAGCCATATACCTTTAACAGGGTTTTGTAAAAGACTCGTAACAGGGTTTGATCTTTAACTAGGTCATTGTACTCATATTGTAAAGATTGCTTCTAACAGGGCAAAGGAACTCTCACAAGTTCATTATACTTAGTACAATATTTGTGGGTACTAATTCCCACCGGGGTTTTCCTTTGATCAAGGTTTCCCCGTAATCATATCATGTGTTATGAGTTGTTATGTTAAGCTTCATTATATATATTTTTGATTTATCCTTAAGTTTCCAAAAAGTAATTAATAGACAAACACTGATTCACCCCCCCTCTCAGTGTTTCTAACAGCAATATTGATCCTGGGACAGTGATTGGAATGTGGAAAGGATGTTTCCAATGCATTTTGGTATGCGAAGGGCTTGGGATTTGCGCGGATGGTGATCTCAGTGCCATTATATGAGAATTTGATGCACTGGTGGTAGGTGGAGGGGATGACTTGCATAGAATGAATCCATGGGCATCCAAGGAGGATGTTGAAGGGAAGGTCAAAATCAACAACATGACACAATGTATCCTGGATAACCGGGCCCACTTGAATGGGAAATGAAATGGTGCCTTTAGAAGTCCATTCTATATTTTCATATGCTTTGATTGTGATGATTTCATTTTTATATCAGATTTAGTGCAACCCAACTATTTTATGAATCTTAGAGTACACAGATTTAGGTCTAAACCATTATCTATCATGACCTGTTTGATGGCAAAATCTTTAACCATGACAGCAATACAGAGTAGGAGATTATGGTCAGGTTCTTCTGAGGGTATGTTTGTTGGTTTAAAAGAGACCCCACAAGATGTAGATAGGTGTCCGACAAGGTTCTGGAATTCAGTGAGGTTGATGTCACTGGGGACACGGGATTCTTACAAGGCTTTATTGAGGATCTCTTGATAGGTGGGTGAGGTACGGAGGAGATCCATGATGGAAATTTGGGCTAGAGTATTCCCTAGGTATTCCAAAATGTTGTATTGGGTCCCAGCAGATGGGGTGGGACCGACACTTGCAACTGTTATCCTGCCTCTATGAGTGGTGACTGCACATTGGTTATCAACACCCTTGACATGGATGACATTGACGGAGGACTGGACTTGGGATATGCAGCCGATGAGATTATCATAGTTGATATATGCATTGGTATAATCTTTTTGTCTACATTTTCTCCTTGCTTACCCTTCCCCTAGTCAGAGGATTGATTGGGATTGCCTGGGCTTGTACCTAAAGTGTTTTTAGGGAATGCATTTTGATAGATTTTAAGGCCTACATTTGGCGATGGTTGAGCAGGCAAGTCCACTTTGATCTCTTTGCGGTCAATGAGATCCTAGATGTAATGTTTTAGCTTCATGCATTTGAGGGTGGTGTGTCCCTTAACACGGTGATATTCATAGTACTCATTGTCTTTAAACCAGGCAGGCTTAGGTGTTGAGTCATCAAATGGCTGCATTTTCAAATACATGACTTGGTTAACTTGGACCAGCTTGTGGAAGATGAAATCTATGGGTTCACCCATAGGGGTAAATGTGCATTGTGGGGCATTCAAAGCGTGAGGCCTTTTTTGTCCATGTGTGACTGATATAGCATTTTTCTGATTCATAGGACCTTGGTAGTTGTGTTGATATGATATCCCCGGAGGGGGATAGATAGTTGCACCTTGAGTGCGCATGTTTTACTGGTAAGTCAGTTGAGGATACATGAGATTGGGCTATTGATGCATGGGAGGAGGTTGAGGGTACATTGGTGGTGCTTGCTAATAAGTTTGAGTAAGTGCATTAGGACTGGATACCACTACCTAAACATTTTTGGTATCAGTGGATCCATCAGTTACTATGTTCTTGTTCTTGTTCCAGTACCGTGATCAATGATTATTTTGTTTGTCAGGTTGGGCTTCTTTGTAGTGCTTGATGGCACCATCTTCTATGAGATCTCGTTCAAGATCCATACCTTTGATCTTGATGTCTTGATAAGTTTGTATGCAATTCATGCACATGTGATAGGCGAGCTTAGGATGAAGGTTGTTAATGAAGATTTTGATAAGATGTCACTCAAGAGGTTGGTAGGACAACCTTGTAGTAAGCCCTTGCCAGTGCTGAAGATAATCAGCCAGGCTTTCTCCTCCCTTTTGTTTGGAATTGCATAGGTCAAGGAGTGAGAGTTCATTTTTGACATTATGTGCATTTTGGGCCACAAACTTTTTAGATAATTCAGCAAAAGTAGAAACTATGCCATAGGGGATTTTGTAGAACCATTCGAGAGCAGTTCCTCCTAAGCTCTTGGGAAATAGTCTCATAAGGAAATTATCGCTATAGGCCACTTCTTGACATGCCATGTAGAATTATTTCACATGGCTCATAGGATCTCCCTTCCCCCAATATTTATCAAATTTGGGTGTCTCAAAGTGCTTGGGGAAGGGTATGACAGTGATAGATCGATCAAATGGATAAGGATAGACCTCTTCAAACTTGAATGTTTTAGCCGATGTCCCATCTTTTAGCTCCTTGAGAGCATTCTTCATTTCCTCCCATTCATGGTTGATTTGTGGGGGAGGATTGTTAACCATGATTGCATGGTTTCCTTGAATCTGATATGGATCAAATGGTGAATATGGAGGATTCTGTGGGGGATATTATGGTGTTTGATATGATGGTTGTTGGTCAACCTATATGGGCTGTGGTGGTGGAAGCTGTGGCTGAGGGGAATATTGTAGTGGAGGAGGTGTCGGCGATTGATAAGATTGTTGCAACTACTGGAAATATGCTTGTATTTGTTGAGGCATTGGATAGGTGGGATGAGACTATTCTGCACCTGTATAGGGTGGAGGATAGGTGTTTTGTGGTAGAATGCCCCTAGTGGGAACACTGAATTGTTGTAGAGGTGGAATGGTTTGTGATGCAGTGGAAGATGGCATGGTTAGGTAGTTGGCAGAATGAGTTTTTTGTTGCTGCATGGGTTGGATGAAAGGATTAGCAAACTGTTGTAGTGGTTGTGCCATGAAGGGATTTTCCCTCTGCGTTTTTTTGTTGTGGCTATTGTGTAACTTGAAGGGTGGAATGCGTAGCTGCAAAGGGGTTAATTTTTTGCTGTTGTGCTTGGGATGTGAATGGGTTGGTAATTTGTTGTTGTGGTTGTTGTTGTTGGGATGATTGCTGGATGGGTTGTTATTGTTGGATAGGTTGCTACTATTGCTGGATAGGTTGTTGCTGCTGGATAGGTTGCTGTTGCTGGATAGGTTGTTGTTGTTGGATAGGTTACTGTTGTTGCTGGATTGGTATTTGGGGTATGACGTAGGGATTGGTGGATGGTTTTTGCATGGGGGGATTTGGATTGGTTTGCATTTGTAGAAAAATAGCTGGCACACATGGCGGCTACATTGCTAGTGGGTGGGGAAAGTGGACCCTAGTGGAAATAAGGGTTGATTATATGCATTCGTAGGTGGCATGCTTGTGGTGAAGAAAGGTGGAATATGCACGGAGACTTGGGTGCTTTGATGTTGTGAATTAGTTGTTGCACTTTGAATGAGCTGAGTAGGGATGGGTGGAATGGTGGTTTGCTGTGTGCTAACTGGTGGTGGTGGAAATTGTGCCACAAATGTTGGGAATGTTTGCAAAAGTGGAGCAATTGTGAATTAAGGAGGTGCTTGCATAGCGATGGGGGTATTTATTGTGCTACTAATGTTGGATCAAGAGGCGGGGCTCTTGAGGTAGATGAAGGTATCATGTGCATGATGGAGGGTGGGATGGAAGGTTGGAATACCTTTGTGATAAGGGTTCCCACTTGTAGGGCTCGTTGGAGTGGATCAAAAACTTTGTTTCTAGTGGGATGAGGACATTCCCCTGGAAGTGCCATAAGTCATGTGACAAGTATGGGTATAATCCAAGGCGGGAGTTGAAGTCCTTGTTGTTGAATGTCTAAGAGTACTTGATTGTTGTTACGTCCACTCATGGTGTTCACCATGTGGATATGTCCTGGATGATTGATAAATGTTTCTATGGTACTTATGGTAGGTGTCTCATTAGTGTCTACCTTGATGTGTTCAATTTGATCATTGGGATGAGGTGCATAAGTAACCAGGGTATTAGTGTTGTTAGTCATAGGATTAGGTGAACTAGTGGCAAGATTGGGGTCCATGTTCTTCCTCTTCTTAGTGGATCGTGCAATAGGTGGCATGAAATGACAACCCTAAGGGGAAATCAGATGCAAGATGTAATGCAAAGATGTGCCTAGGAAGCTAAGGATGATGATGCTAGGACTAGGATGTGTGTAGGATGATGGATATGCTCCTAAGGATTAAGGATGACTTGGTGCATGCATGGATTAAGGGTTGATTTCCCTAATGTAAGATCAAGTGGATATGATTGCCTACCTAAGACAGAATTGTGGTCTTTGGCAGACGAGATTCTCTGTCAATGTGAACCAACCTTTTGATCAAGGTGATGAGGTTGCAAAAGACAAAGGGGATTATCCTAAACAATGCTTAGTTTAAGGACTTTCAAGGATGGGGTTTGATTAAGATGTAGGTTATAAGAAACTCAAAAGGAGATGCAATACCAAGGGAGGGATGTGATCAAGGATGTTTTGGATGATGATTAGGATGATGCTAGGCTGATTAAGATTGATTTTGGATTAATGCAAGATTATGTTGGGATGAGTGTGTGATGTGTTCCTAAAGATGAAAACCTAAGGGAGGTCCTAAAAATGCAAGCTAAGTGAGCTTAAGAAGAGGATACAATTTCATTTGTCATGGTAAACTAGCTAGTCATATTGCTCAACTTTGACAAAAGAAGCATTTAAATGATATTTGCCCATGAAATGAGCAACCTTGTTGTTGTATATCACTTTGTTAAATTTTTCTCATTTATGGATTTCTTGCTTGTTACAAAATTGATGATGTGTTGGTATTCGGTAGCCTCTCAGGTTGTGTTTTTCTATTCTCTTTGCATGGGTGGTAATGAAATTTTAACCTTGTTATGTTTCTTGGAATCAGTCATGTCCTATAAATAGATCTCATCTTGGATGAATAGTTGGAGGTTTTAGGGAATATCTCATAAAAGACCAAATTCCAAAAATTAGAACTCAAGGTAATCTTTGCAAAGGGACATTGTCTTGATGATTTGGCAAAAGTTTGATTTTTGTCTAATTTTTAATAGGTTTGTTCCATGGCAAGAACCAATATCAACATAGTCAAACCAGAAAAGAACAAGCATGTGTTTGAAAACAATTCGACAAGGGACAAACCAACCTTGAAGGATACAAGTAAGTGACAAATTTGAATGTTGGATATTCCATTTTGTGTTTTGGATTTTGAAAATGTTGTTCAAGCACTTCAAGCACAAATCTACCTAAGGAATTGGTATAGCATGAAAATACTTGCTCGTAAGCTTAGGTACACACACAAGAGATAATCAAAATATGACCATCACCAAGCACGCAATGGCTCTAGTCATGACACTGTATTATCCAATTCCAAATGCTCAGGGTGGCAGGAATGTATGAGTGATCTTGGGGAAGTTACTATCTTCCTTGCACAAGCATTATCACCTTTTGGGGGTGTTCCGGTAGCTTCTAAGCCTAGAGTGTTTAGTAAGGTTCTCCATTCAATTGTATCCTCTATGTCCATGCAAGCATGATTCAGGTGTATAGCCCCATAGAGCGTCTTGACAAAAGTGGTCACGTAAATGTGATTGAGACCGCGAGGCCGCACTTAAGTTAGACAAGAGCTGAGTATAAGCTCAAATTCCAATGGACTCCCAAGGCTTTAACCTCAAGGAGTAAATTTGATTAACGTGAGTTAGAGTGGTGTGGCTTACACCTCATTCTCATGTGGGTCATTCTTGGGAGATTTTTTCCTCAACCGACAGGCCCATCTAAAGGATTCAAAGTAAATTGGATTGCGACAAAAATGAGTTTGGATTTCTGATTCTCCCACAAGGGGAAAAGAGCATACTCCTATCCGGTATCATTTTCTTCACAAGCACACAAGACAAGTTTTGTTCTTTCCCAAAATATTTAATTATTTAACACAAAGCAAGTGTGTCAAGGTTTTTGATCCTCCCAAAATGGAAGAGAGCGTAATCCCCTAACTCTTGCTTCAGATTAGATAACAAAATCTAGATAATTAGTCTATGTGCCTAAAAAAGATTAACAAAAACATGATCGTTTGGTCAATTTTGATTTTGAGGCAACCTGCAAGACAAATGTGAGGAGTTTTGAATTTGTGTCTTTGGCGAGCGGTGCTACAAAACAACTGATTAGTAGTTTCAGTTCTAGCCTTCGACAAGCGTTAAAAACACAAAAACCACTTTACAATTGTTAGCAAATGATAAAAACCAATTTGATAGAGCACAGACAGCGATTCAGGGCGCAGACGCTGGTTCTTTTTTTAGCCTAAAAAATGACAGAATGTAGAAAATAGGCTAGAAACACAGAAAACTAGTAAGTTGCTATACCAGTCGGAGACACCGATTTGTGAAATGCAGACGCTGGTTAAATGAAAATACTGATTTGTGAAACATAGACGCTAGTTCATGAACCAGTGTTTACGCAGACACCATTGTACCTGCAAGCACAAAAGGACAACAAGAGACAATAAACAAAGTTAATTTTTCCTTCTTTTTAGTCTTTAATCTGATCAAATTTACCCATTTTAGATTATCCAAACAACTAAAAGCTAGTGTTCTTTAATATATTATCAAGATTTCTTCCCTTAGTAAAATTTTGGCATTATAAATACTTGTTAGATTGTTCTCTGCTAATAAACAAAAAGCTAAAATATTAAAAAGTAGTGGGAAAAACAAAAATCTTGATAAATAACAACTGATGTTTTGGAAAAATCTCAAAATTAACAAGGCCAGGTAGAGATGCCAGTTCAGGTCACAGACACTGGTTCTACGAAGATGCCGAATGGTGGTTCATAGAGAGCTGGCATTTGCGAAGATGCCTCTGCGTAAAATGCAAATGTTGATCCGCGTGTTGGGAAAAATTTGAAGAAAGAAAGACAAGAAGTTAGAAAATTTTAGGGACATGGGTCCCACCGACCGTGCCAGAATGTAGTATGGTGAAATCTTCAATTTGTTGGGAGCAAGCTCAAACATAAAAATGTTAGTGGATTAGCACATATAAATCATAGAATGAACAAGAAACCAACAAGACTCCATCATAACATCAGATTGAGCTTAAAAACAAGTAAATTGTACCCTATTCTACTTATTTTGATTTGCTCTTTTGAATGATTATAGGTTTGCTCTCTCAAAAACACAAAATACAATGGATCCCAAAGCAATGCAATATTGACAAGCAAGAAGAGAGATTCAAGAGCTAGTATGAAGAACTAGTCTCAAATCTTCTTAAAGATGATGTTCTAAGCTTATGAAGATGATGTGCTAACTATGCAAGATTGAAGCTATGAAAGATGCAAAGTAACAACTATGATTCAACTATGATTAATTTTAACCAAATTCAAGCCTATCATGTAACTTCTAAATGACTTAAGCATGAAAGCATGAAACTATTAATGAAAACATGAAATCTAGAACTATGTTAGCATAATAACAATGCAAATATGAGAGATGAAAATACAAGAGGAGAAGGCCTCTATTTATAGTTTTTTAGGAGAGAAGAGGAGGGCTTGGATGATGTGGCATCTATGTTGCATCCACATAAGAGCTACATAAGGGACACACAGGCTTAAGGGGATGGCCAATTTTGAGTCAAACTTGGCATTAAATGTTGAGTGGCTCAACATTTCCAAGTGGGAGAAAAAGTTGTAAGAAGAATTTAAGAGGGATGCGTGCCCATTTGGGAGAGAATTTCCCCATGTGGGTGAGAATTACATTAGCCTTAAAAAGGTTAGGAGTCACCCCTTAAGCATGATCAATGGACAGTTAGGTGTGGAAATATGTTTAGGAAATGAGGTGATGGGAGTAGAGTAGGAATAGGGTAGGCTTAGGGTAGGTCTCCAGGTTGGATTAATAGGTCTCTAGGATAGGTTTAGATTATAATTCAAATTAGATTTGAACAAATCATAGTTTAGAAGAATTAGGGATATGGAGGGATTTTAATCAATATGAATTTTTTAAAAAAGGGGATTTTTTGAGGGAAATGTATTTAAATAAAATACATTGGAATAGTATTTGATTAATGATAAATACTAGCAAATGAAACTATTTAATTGATTTTAATTAAATAGTTAGAGGAATAAGAGGGAAAGTAATATTAATAATAATATTAATAGTTTTGGACGTCTACAGTAACTAACATTAGGTTTATGATCATACCAAATTTCATAAGGTGTCTTGTTGGTACCTTTCTTCATTTGTACT
Source organism: Thuja plicata (assembly GCA_018584345.1). Classification (NCBI taxonomy): domain Eukaryota; kingdom Viridiplantae; phylum Streptophyta; class Pinopsida; order Cupressales; family Cupressaceae; genus Thuja; species Thuja plicata. The sequence continues at coordinate 4,990,185 of MU224931.1, forward strand.
TAGTTCAATGTATAAACAATAGTACTCACAACTTCCCTCTAGAAGTTCCATGAAACTCTTTTTTCAATCATCAATGTCCTAGCACAATCAACAATAGATTTGTTTCTCCTCTCATCAATCCCATCCCGCTGTGGTATCCTTGGTGCTGAAAACTATCTCTTGATTCCATTCTCATTACAAAATAATGTAAACTCATCTGAAGTAAACTCCCTCTTTTGGATCTAAGAAATTTCAATTGTCTTCTAGTTTCTTTTTCAACTTGGGCCTTATACCACTTAAACATTTGAAATGCATCAAATTTTTCTTTTAATAACATTATATACATCATTCTAGAATAATCATCCACAAATAAAATAAAATATATGTCTCCATAATAACTTTGAGTTCTCATTGGTCCACATAAAATAGTATGAAATAAATCCAAAATTCCTTGTGTAACATAAGTCTTGCTTGCAAAACTAGATTTAGTCATCTTACCCATCTGACATTCTCTACACATAGCATTCTCTAGTTTTTCAAGTCTCGGTAGTCCTCTTACTCTATTATTCTTACTCACTTTGATTAAGTTGTCAAAATTAACATGACAAAGCCTTTTGTGCCATAACCAAACATCTTCAACTTTAGAAAATAGGCAACTCTTCATAGAAGTATCAAGATAAAATAGATTACTTTTAGATTTTTCTCCAGTAGCAATCAGATTTCCCTTCTCATCAAATACTTTCACTCTTCCATATTGAAATTCTAGTCAGTGACCTATATTGTTTAATTGTGCAACACTCAATAGATTATACTTTAATCCTTCAACCCAATAAATATCATCACATCTTGTGTTATTCAGTAGAATTATAGATCCTTTTCCTTTCACAGGATATGGAGCACCATTACCAAATCTAACATAACCTCCATCATGCTTTTCCAAGGAAATAATATTAAGTGTGTCACTAGTCATTTGATGTGAACAACCACTATCTATAATCTATGTTTCATTCTTACTTACTTGGGATATTAGGGCTCTAGGTTCTTCTTCATTAGAATCATCTTTTATAGCAACATAAACAACTTCTTTCTCCTCATTAATCTCAAGAGAATCATCATCACTTAGTCCTTCATTAACATTATAACAAGATTTCTTACCTTTGTTTTTGTAGTCTCTGTATATCCTGAATCTGTTTTCTCTCTTGTCCTTATCTCTATTATCTTTCTTTTCCTCCTTATCAATATCTAGAGAATTAGATGCAACGTGACCAACTTTATCACAATCAAAACATTTCAAGGGTAACTTACCTCGATATTTTCATTTGCCTCTTTGTAGCATTCTAGCCAACAAGGCTTCATATTCTCTTTCATTCTCATCACATTTAGTAAATATCTCTTCAAGTCATCGAGTGCAACTATAAAATTTCTCACTAGCACTGCTCAAATATCCATCTCTAGAAGTAGCTTCCCTAGATTTTCCAATCTTTAAAGTAGACTTAACTGAAAATTCAATCTTAGAAGTAGCAGGAACACTATTGTCAAAATCATTTAGCTCAAATGCAGTTAACTTACCAATAGTAGCTCCCAGTGAAACATTCATTTGGGGTATAGATCTCAGCTCTTGTATAGCAGATACATTAATAACATAACTTGGTAGCAGGGTTCTCAACATTTTGCTTGTAACATAATCCTCTATTATGATACCACCAACTCCTCTGATATAATTAATAGTCTCCTTAAGTCTTGTACTATATTGTATTATATTCTCTCCTTCCTCTATCCTCATAGAGTCAAATTTTCCTCTCAAGCTTTCTTCTTTAGCCTTCTGAACATGCTGATCTCCACCATAGGTCAAAACAATCTTATCTCACATATGTTTTGTAGTAGTACATCCATCAAGCTCATCATATTCTTGGTCTGTAAGTGTAGAGGAAATCTCTATCATGACTTGTGTATGTTCATGTTTTTGTCTTTAATCACTGATAGTCAAAGGTGCAGTAGTCGGTACTACATATTCATTCTCAAGATAGTAAAGTGCATATTCTCCTACTCCAGACACATGTAACCTCATTCTACTTTTCCATGTAGAGAAATGATCCCTATTCAGCTTTGGTGCTTCCCTCTTATACATCTTTAGATCTTAACTCAAGTACTTTAAACTTATCACTTTAGAGTAAGAAGGCTCTAATACCAATTTTTGGTCCCACTGAGAGGGGGGGGGGGGGGGGNNNGAGGGTGTGAATCAGACAAATCAAACTTAAACTCTTAAAAATAAACTCACTGATTCACTTGGTAAATACTGAATATAGTAAATAACCAATTCACCAAATAAAATAAGCAACAATCAATCATTCAAATTTAGCAACATCAGATTAACTCATTAGCACATGATATAACTTGGTTTAGACCAGATTTTATGAGGAAACCCACTTTGGGAAAAACCTCTGTGGGAATTGTAACCCATAATAAAAATGTACCCTTCTAAAGTATGCTTGGTTAAGAACTTATCCTGTTAAAGATTACAAACACATTTGCTAAATGTGACCTTGTTAGGGGATTTACCTCAGATCTATTAAGATCTTCACCCTGTTAGGAGTGAGCTTGTTAGAGTTCTTTAAACACTCTTTTGGAATGTCACCTAAGTCTAGGTTTTACAAATAGGATGATTAAATCCATTCGGTTAAGAGATATATCTGTTATAAATATTAATAAGGAACAATAAACTTTGATCTATAAAAATTAGCAACTCACTATGCTTGAATCGGATCCTTTATGCTCATTTGAATACTGGCATCACATACTCCATTGATATCTTTCTCAGACTGCAGATTCTTCAATTTGTCTTTCTCTGTTCTGCTTGGTAAATGATATTCTTCATCTTCTTTCCTTCTCTATTCAATTTTCCAGTAGCCTTACACTCTGTGTAATTCTCATTCCTTTTATAGACATACTTTTGCCTCTTAATCTCCTTGATTTGATTTTCCTTCCTTTGCACTCATTTGTTTGATCATCTTCTTCATATTTCTCAACTCGGTAAACCATATTACTTTTACCTCAGAACTTGTAACTTTTCTTGGAACTTTCATATTTTAGTTTAACTGCTTGATCTTCGCCTTAGATCTTCACATTGAATTTCCCATTCATAGATCTTGTAACAAACTTCATTTAATTAATTTCCTCATCCACCTCATCATCGCTTCATATTAAATTCAATTTCATCATCATTTAATATCAGTATACTATACTTGGTAAAACTTGCTTTGCAACTCGGTAACTGACTTCTTCACTGCTCGGTGTCTAACTCATCTTCGGTGCTTGGTGCTCGGTAATTGTAACCGACTCACATAATATTCTACCAATTGACTCAGTATAGCTCGATAAAGTATCTCTTTCAGTCATAACTTAATTCATTGTATTTCCTAACTTGATCAATCAAATGTACTGATTTGATAACATTAAATATATAGTAGAAAACAACTATATCATCATTACTTCATCATTGTCTGATTTGTATTTGTCACCCATGTAACTTCTCCTATTAAGATATGGTAACACAATAAAAATCAATTAATCAATTGCTTGAAATCAATTAAAAAACAAAAACTGATCTAACCATTTCTACAATCATGATACTCGGTATCACTTGGTCTTCATCATCTCCATCAGATTTTCATCAGTTAATCAACACAACAATGGGAAACCCTGATTTTGGTTAAAGAAAACCAATAAGAACCTTATGAATTATGGATTAGTGGAAGGTAATAACATCAAAGCCAAACCTTTCAACATGTCCATTGGATCATCTTCTAATCAAGAAAATAATCTTAATCAAACATCCAAGGCTCCTTTCAATAACAATAACAATTACTATGATCAAGGTAACAACAAACCTAAACCAAGCTTCATGTCTCGATTCACATCTTTGAATCCAAGAAGAAAATTTACCCCATTGGGTGAACCTCTTGACAATTCTCTAAGGACTCTAATTGCTAATAAAATAATCACTTTACTAGATTCTATACCCTATAAGCCTCAAGTTAAACCAAATTTATGGAATGATTTACATCATTGTAAATATCATCAAAATAATGGTCGTACTACCAATAATTGTATGAAGTTGAAAAATGTGATTCAAGGTCGAATTGATGGTGGAATAATTGAAGTATAAGGGCCCAAAAACAATAAAATCACACGGCCTTCAAAAATCCTTTCTTAAACCATGAGAAAGGGGAGTCATCCAACACAAATAAAAATAATCAAAAGGGGAATAACAAGGTTAACTTTTCTCATGCTTATGAAAACATGATCAATTTTGTACCCAATTTTGAAAATGTCATCAATGTTGTGGTGGTAAAAGGAAAATAAGAGAAGGAATCATCCAATGTCATTACAAGGGGGCAAGATTCAAAAGTAACCTTACTAGGAACATATACCGAAACTAACATGGCTTGTTTACCATCATCTTCATCAAAGCAATACAATTTGGTAGATCAACTTCTCAAAACTCTGGACCAAATTTCTATTTTGGATTTATTGAAAATATCACCGTCACACAAATAAATCATAGAGAAAGGTTTGTTTGATACCAAAGTTCCCACAAATTTGGATGTAGATCGGATCCAAACCATGGTTGGTCATCTCATAGCTCCTCATTATTTTTCATTTTTCAAACAAGATGACATGTCTCTTAATCACTCGTAGAACCTTCCATTTCATATTGAAGTCCTCATACATAAGCATAATGTGAAAAGAGTCTTAATTGATGGAGGTGCTAGTTTGAACATATGCACATTGAGCCTAATCAAAGCCTTAGGATATTAAATTTTTTTTGTGGATCCTAAAAGAAAGATAAAAATCAAGGCTTGTGATGATGAAGAAAGATCTTCAAAAGGGATGGTTACTTTTCCTATCAGAGTGGGACCCATTCAAAGGAGATAGTTTGTCAAGTCCTAGACCTAAAATTGATTTACCATATATTATTGGGAGGACCTAGGATCCATGAAATGCAGGAAGTGCCTTCTACTTATCACCAATGTATAAAATTTCCATACATGGGCCAAGAAATAACCATTAGTGGAGACACAAACCCCTTTCAATATTGTAATAATATCAAACCAGGGATAGACTCTTTTGTACCACATAACATTGAAAGTCCTAATTTAAAAAAATCCCAAGAGAAGGACAAGGTGGAAATCCAAAGTGTCACTTCAAGCTCAAACATTAAAGAGGAAGAGAAAGACAATCCAAAGGATCAAACTACTACTTCAACTAATAAAGAGACAATTACTTCTTCATCTATCAAAGGAAAGGAGAAAGTAAGTTTTGTAGAACCAAATGAAGAAATTCCCTATTTTTCAAAAAACAAATTCTTCTATCCAAGGGGAAAATACATCAAAACCCTTTGAAAATAGAAAGGAAAGATTACCACATCAAAAAGAGATGCATAATATGATGAATTTTTTTGAAAAACAATGCAAATTGCATCAAAGGGGGACATGGGAATATTCCTTATCATTGGAATACATGCCTACTTCCACTAGGAATCATGGAAAACCACAAAGATACAATGAAAATTTTGTAAGGCCCAATAATTATATGAATGAAGAATCATTTGATGAGATCCTAAATTGGCTTTATAAAGAGGAGGAAGAAAATTCAAACAACAGAGTCTAACACATCAATATTCCCACACATCAATATGGAAAAGGGTATCAAATTTTGAAAAAGATGGGATATCAAGGAACGAGACCCATTGGAAAAATAAAGAAAGGCTTCTCAAAACCTATACAAGCCCAATGGAGGTCAAGTAAGGAGATATGAGGATTGGGATATCCCGCATGAAGTTCAAATCAAAAAAAATCTATTTATTGTGAACAAATAAATAAGTTAAACTCTCCTAGTGATGATGATGATGATTCAGCTAAGTGGGAATGGGAATCTACATTATAAGATTCATGCCATGATAAAGAGATTGATTTTGTTCACTCTTATGCATAAGTGCAAAAGGAAGAATCAAACTCCAATCAAGAAACCTCAAGTTCAAACACTCAACATTATAACTCACAATGGGTAGGAGAGCCATATGTACCTTCATTATTAGGGGAATCTAATGTTATATTTAATCAACAAGATTTTTATCCACAAACAACCCAAGAAGACTCTAGTGAGGAGGATTTTGACCCAAACTCTATGGATCATTTAGAAGAGGCACATGTTATAGATTTAAAAGAAACAATGTATGAATCCTCTAATGAGATCATGTCCTTAAATCCTATAAACCTAAATGAAGATGACCCTTTTTCACTTATCCACCTTGAATTGATTGGTTGAGATCAATTAGAACCAAACAACTTACCCATTTCGCCAAATGAGTATTCTTTGGCCTTGTACTAAATGTGGTTGAACCCTCTTCCACCAACGAAGACTATTAAGGATAAATATGTGGGGGAGGTGTCCAATCTCTTAGTCGCAAAAATAAAGAAAAAAATAGAGAAAAAAACAAAAGGTCTAGTGGTGAAAACTATAATGTGGCAGTGCTAGACCTAGAAAAAGTGAAGATAAAGGATGTTTCCAAAGGTGAAAACACAAGTGTGGCACCTAAGGAAGAGATATTGGAAACTTTTCTAGAGCATTATGAAGAAAGGTCCCCTATATTGATTGAGCCCACATAAAAGGTGAATATTGGCATAGAATCAGAGCACAAAGTCATAAATATAGCAACATCAATAACACCAGAAGAGAGAAAAGAATTCATTGAATTCTTCAAAAGAAAACAAGTGAATTTTGCATGGTCTTATGCTGACATGCCAGGTCTAGATACATATCTTATCATGCACCATTTGAATGTAAAGCTAGAAGCTAAGATGGTAAAAAAAAAGCTAATAAAAATGCATGCTCACATTGCATTACTAGTAAAAGAAGAATTGGAAAAGTTTTTGAAAGCTAGTTTTATAAGGACTATTGCCTATGCTGACTGGATATCCAATATAGTGCTAGTTTCCAAGCTAGATAAATCAATCAGACCATGCGCAAATTTCAGAGACCTTAACTTAGCCTACCCAAAAGATGATTTTCCATTACCAAGCTTTGATGCCATAGTGGATTTAACATCAGGCCATTCTATGTTCTCTCTCATGGATGGATTTAGAGGATATAATCATATAAAAATATCTCCTGAGGATCAAGAAGACAACTTTCACATGTGATTGGGGTACATTTTGTTGGAATGTGATGCCCTTCGATCATAAAAATTTCAGAGAATCCTACCAGAGAGATATGACCATAATCTTTCATGATATGATACACACATTACTAGAAGATTATGTTAATGACATATTGGCAAAATATCACACAAGAAAAGAACATCTGCCAATTTTGGAGAATTTTTTTACAAGGCTAGAACAATTAAAGGTGAAATTGAATAAAAAAAGTAGGCATTTGGTGTACAATTAGGAAAGTTACTTGGTTACATAGTATCAACAAAAGGCATTGAGGTTGACCTGGAGAAATTTAAAGCAATTATGAAAATGGGGGCACTGAGAAACATAAGGAAAATGAGATCACTCCAAGGATAGCTAAAATCTATTAGAAGATTCATTTCTCAATTAGCCAAAAAATGTCATTCATTTACTCAACTCCTTCATAAGGACACTATCTTCAGCTGGGATGAGAAATGTAAATAACCCTTCACTCTTTTAAAGAAATACTTGATGAATTCACCTATATTGATGTCACTTATACCAAGAAAGCCTTTAATCTTGTATATTTAAGTAACAAATCATTCATTAGGTGCCTTATTAGCTCAAGAAGATGAAAAGGGGAAAGCAAAGTCAATTTACTACATCAGCAGGACCCTGGTCAAATATGAGTTAAATTACAATTTCATTGAAAGAGCATGCCTAGCAGTGGTTTTTGGCTAGCAAAAATTGTCATTACATATTGGTGAACAAGATAAAATCATAGCTAAAATTGATCCCTTGAAGTATCTTCTTAGAACAATATCCCTAACATGAAGACTAACAAAGTGGGTCATGGTGTTGAGTGAATTCGACATCAAATATGTGGATGTAAAGGCAATAATAGGTCAAGTAACTGCTGATCAACTGGTGGAAGCTCCTTTGTAAGATAGTCATTCAATTTAGATTAAATCTCCTAATTCAAAGATAATAAATGTTGAGGCAAAGATGTGGAAACTCTACTTTGATGGATCCTATACACAACATGGCTCGGGGGCATTCATTATCTTAACCGCACCTCAAGGATACACTATCTCAAAGTCTTACAAACTTCTTTTTCCATGCACAAATAACATAGCTAAATATGAAGCTGGTGCAGGAGCAACTAGAGGTTGGACTTGCTCAACCTTCACATTTTTTATTTGGAAATCCTTCTCAAGGCTTGTGTTAGGTTGAGGTTGTTTCTAGAGTAGGTTTGTTTAGTTTTCAATGTTGTGTGTTTGGTTGTGTTAAGTTGTGTCACAAGACCCAAATATTGTGTTTGTAAGCCAAATAGAGAAAATTGGAGGAATGACACCTAGAGTGCACAAAATGGTCTAATTAAGTTGGATTTAGGTTTAAAAGTGACTTTGAGGTTGATTGGGAACCCATGCATTGGGTTAGAGAAATGTAATAGGTGAAAAGCAAAAATATGTAAAAGTTGTCGAGCAACTTTTGCAACTTTGAAAAGTTGCTCGACAACATTTTGACAAAAAATTGCAAACTGCCTTAATGCAGTTATGGGATGGTTTGGATAGTTGTAATAGATCAAAGAGACCTATTTAAGGAATTTTAATGCCTTGTACAAACCTTAGTTAAGTTCTATACACATTTACCAAGAAAGATAATTAGATAGTTTTATGAGAAGTTGTAATTTCTTGCTTTTTGAGTTGCAGACGTGTTTAATGGATTGAATCCATTCTCTTTTCAATGTAATTAGTAAAGCTTCATTGTTTTGTACCTTCATGTGGAGTAGTTTATTTTTTTATTTAATTTTGCAAGCTTAGAATAAATTTTGTCCCTGTTCTAGGTTCTCTGGACCAATAAAGGTTGTATATAGTAAAATAATTCCATAGGAATTTCCCACTGTGGAAAACACCTGAGCCTTGGGGGAATGGAAATGGGGTCTTTGTATAGTGTTTTACTTTTTTTTCGAGAGTTGGAACTGCTAGCAATGAGTTTTAAGCTCTTTCCCTAGGTGAGCTTGCTCATAGCCTGGTTAGGGAAACAAAAGAAGCAGAGAGTTAAACTTGCACGAGTGGATTGAAATAACCAATCCAACACCTTGGTGGTGTCCACAAGATCCCTACAGAGCTTGGTAATCAAGAAGAAGGAGTCTTGAATCCATTTGGATGGATTTTGAACATAATATGCTTAGACTGGTTCATTTCTTAGTAAATTGGCATCGTTAGGGTTTGGTGTTGTACAAAAGGTGTTAGAGCCCTAGACCAAGAAAATATTTTGTGTTTTACCAAAGGGTATCTAGATCACACATTGGTTTAGAAGGTTGTGTGGAATTTTTGAGAAAGGAAGCCAAAACCCTACAAAATAGGGCTAATAGAGACCTAAAAGCTTGTAGCCCTATTTTATAAGAATATTGGGTAGCGATGAAGGAATGAACCCTAGATATTTATTGAGATTTAATTTTTGGACACAAATGAGTCAAGAATATACCCTAGACTCCTGCAAGGTCATGATGAAGGGGTTTGTGTGAGAAGCGTGAGTTTACCCTGGCGAGATCAGTTGAAGGATTGACTAGTTTTGAACTTGTAATTGGTAGGAAGGTTGAAGAGTGGGTTAGGAGTTTGGTAAGAGACCTCCTAAGATCATAGGTGATCAAAGAAACCCTAGCAAGTCCTAGAGTGACTTGTGGATGGACTAGTGATTAGTTCAATTTTCAACTTCCTCGATATCAGATTGGTATCAGAGCCTGAAATATTTGGGCTAAGAAAGTGTATGTTTGATCTTGAATCAGTAGGTGAGTCAAGGATGGTAACCATTGTAGAGTTGGAAAGCAAGGTCAATGAACAAGAAGAGGAGAATATATTCCTATGGGAAAGATTAACAAAGATGGAGAGTAAGTGTAATTCCCCACCAGGGAACCCAGGAGAACTAACCTAAACTTGACACTGAGTCAACAAGATAACTTTTTTTTAATGTTTACAAACAATAATGATAACAATGCGGAAGCAATGTAATGAGATACATGACATACACATAAGAACAACTCAAACATAGATACAAATCCTTGAGGGTTCCTTGACGTAGAATCACTTAAGAAGGATAATCTATGAGAACAACTATAATGAACTAACATAAAGGATACATCAAATGAATCCAATAATATACATCTCAAAACTCACATCCTCTGCACATGTCGTAGGGTATGTAATAATCACTCTAATACAAGGATGATACAACAACTAATATAGGTATCACATTCGATACACTATTACAGGATAATAACTGATATGATAAGATCAAAACCTCGTAGATAAACATGATGAATACAACATAATACATCTTCCAAAGGATGTCAACTAATAAATACATATGGTAAAAATATACAACTCATGAAACTGTACAAGTCTCCAAAGGAATCAGAAGATATAACTGCAACAAGGATCATCCAAGCAAGAAGAAGAAGCGTTGGATCTCAATGGTAATAAGAATCACTACCACCCGACTGTGTAGAACCAAAGGTCCACTCCCACCATGTTGAGGAGATAATAATAGGTCGACTCAAATGGGTATACAACATGAAGACAATCAAAGGCATACAAGCCATCATAAATAAATCCTAGGAAGATCCTAGAAGCTTTCTGATCACAATGAGAAAGACTAAAGAAAAAGCATAAGGATGGAAAGATCAAGACAACTGGAAATCCAAGATCATACAAGGTACATCATCCAAAGATAAAGGAACATACATAAGATATCAAAAACACCAACGCAAACCATATACTGAAACAAAAATCCAAGTGTCCAAGACACAATCATAAAAAGGTACAACAAGACCTATGGAGGAGACTTAGGCTACATGCTATGGGAGTGTCATCACATGGTCATATACTTGAGTTACTTGAGACTGGTCTTTATGGACCCTAGACCCTCAAGCATCATCTAGTTGAGTTTACCCTGGACTGGTCACTCTAGACCCCGGACGCTCAACATGCTAACTAATCTTGTATTTAATGTAATCCCCAAGTTTTATTATTAAGTTATCACTTATTATTCAACTTACAATAGGTCACCCTGGAATAGCCTCTTTGGGCCCCAGAATCTTATTGTAAGACACTCCCCTAAGATGCACCTAACTAACCATCCCCTAAGCTCAAGGTCATAAATAATCTCATGAACTCATACACTGGTTCCTACCCATATAGGAACTACTGGTTCTCATTAACCATATGAGACATTCTCAAGGATCACATACCCTAAGTTCAGAAGACACTAGGTTCAGAAAAGAAATGAACCAACATAACGTAATAAGACACATATATTGGAAATTCACGCAAGACACCCTGAAGGTTCATATCCCAAAACCCCAACAAACACCCGACATGAAAAACATTACCACAGAAAGGACACTCACATCATGGCATAAAAGAACATCTCATAAGGAGCTAATAAAGGGACGTAATGATAGACAAATTTATAAGAACATCCTTTCATAAATCAGTCTAATTAAATAATTACTAACAATTCACATATAAATACATCAAGCACAGAAATACATTATACTCTAAAACACCCAATATTGATCTGCCAATACAAGTATCATATGATGATTTAATAAATTAAAATACAACATAAGAAAAACCATCTTATCTATAACTACTAAGAATATTTAAAAAATATTATGAAACATATAGTTAATAGTTAAAAAACTTATACATAACTAAAGTTAAATGAATTTGACTAAATTTAAATTTAAACTAAATATACTATAACTAAAAATAAGGTTTATTTTGTTTTAAAAAAAAAAAAAAACTAAACTAACAAAATGAAATAAATAAATAAAATTAAAAAAAACATGCATTGGGGGGGTCTCGGCCCCACCCCTCTCCTCAAAACCCGC
>MU224931.1:5021963-5036086 GCA_018584345.1 Thuja plicata
TTGTACCTTTGATGTCCACTATTGTTTACCTTTAGATCTACAATCTTGTGCTCTATGACCATATTTGTGACAGTTATAGAAATTACCATTGAGTCTAGGTGTTTTGCTTGCCTTTGTCTTACATTCAAATGCTTGATGTCCAAAATTATTATAGTTAAAGCAATAACCATTAAAATTAGTTTTCAGATTGGACTTACCATTCTTGCTTCAGCAAATGTTTGCTGTATGACCTGGTTTCCCACAGTGGTGGAAAATAGGTTTTTTGTTTCTTGGCTTTGCATACCTTCTTTCACCCATCTTAGATGATTCTCATTCTTCAATGGTTGTATGTTGTTCAGTGTGACCTAATCCAAAAGAGTCTTTAGGTCTTCTTGATGCTTCCACCAGTTGTTCAAAGTATCTCATAGCCGCATTGGGATCATTCACTCTGTTATTAAGTTCTTTCTCAGATCTCAATTCATCTTTCAACTATCTATTCTCAGATCTAATATTTACAATCTCCAATTCTTTCCTACTGATCTCCTGATTCACAAGTAGTAGTTGATTTGCCATGTCTACTTGATTGACTATCATAGTTTGTACATCATGTGTTCTTTCATCAAGTTTGGTAGTCATCATTCTTTTGTCTTCTTCTGCCATAGCCTTGTCATCTTCGGCTTTCTTTTTCTGTTCAACAACTTCACACATTGTTATTGATTGGGCTTCTTGTTCCTTTTTCAAGTTTCTGAATTCTTCACATAGTGCACTGTTCTTTTCCAGTAGATCTGCTATTGCTGCATCACTCTCAGTAGAATCTCCATTTTGAAATAGATTTGTGGTGTCCTCTTCCTGATAATGAGTGTCATTCATTAGTTTGGCCAAATCTTTCCTTGCAGTCAAGGAATTCTTTAAGTCCTGTCTTGCTGTCTCAAGCTGTTATAGTTGTTAGAATAGGAAAAACCCTATTCTCCCAAGAACACCTGCATGCAAACCTGTCACATGAAAGAAGCAAAATATAGAAGATTGGAGAAACTATGGAGGCCAAAAAACTAGAGGAGACATCGTATGCAAAAGAAAACAATATATTAACAATATGTTTCTAGATTACAATGAGATGTAAAAAACCCTTATGAAAAATAAAGAGGTGAATCCTTATAAAATGAATCACGAAACCCTAAAAGGGAAAACCTAAGGTTAGCTTAAGCAACTAGAGTGAATAGGTGAGTTAGTAATTAGATCATAATGATTTAATTAATAACCTGAGAGACTATTACTCTAACACCCCCCATTAAGATAAGCTTATGGAGAAGCAAAACCTAGGAGACTACTACAGAAAGCAGGAAAGAAGGGTCCCATCAACAAGGTCTGATCAGGTACCCAATACAAGAAATAAACTAGATCAAGGAAACTAAGCCTTCAATCTAGGGAAAGTCCCAAAGAAAGGAACAAGAAAGAGCAAGAAGCATCTCCAAAGCATGAAGCTGCAAACACTATCAAAAATAATTGCTGGAACCCCCACTGAAAAGGTGCATGACCAGGTAGAGAAGACAAAGTCTGAAGAGCTGATCAATTGAACTCGGGAAGCAATAGAACCAACAGAAGAACCCCCCCATAATGCTGAACAGGGAGAGGTGACAGGAACACTGAAATGCAATGCCATAAACATCTACATGAAGAAGAATCAGGAACACCAATAGTGTAACAGAAGTACAAGCATAGGATAAAGGGTGGTGTCACCGACACACAGCATGGACTAATGTTGTGGAAGGTATGCTCACTTGACAAAGGTGGATGAGCACAAAATGATAAATCATCATAACCCCCCATGGCACTTTATGACTGAGTGCGAGTAAAAAAAACACACAAGGTGCTCAAAATCCCATATATGAAAAATTAGGCACTTTATCACAGTGCATTTACAAAAAGGAAAATGCTACAGTAGAGAAGCATACAATGCTCAGAAGTCAGAAAGAAGAGTGAGCCAGAAGATCAGAAGAAGAGATCCCAGGACCTGTAGAACCCAAGTAATCCGCTAGAGTGTAAAAGAGAAAAAATCAGAGGAGAGAGAAGCTAGAGTAGAATATAGAAAAAATACCCCTGCAACTAAAAAGTACATTGAACCATCTTTCTGATGATATCTGGTTTGCCAAAAATGGAGTCTGGATGAGCCAGATATGGCTCCCAGAAGGCAGAAAGTAGACATCAGACTTTGACAGTAATAAACACTATCAAACTAGAAGAACCCAAAATCCCAACCTCCATCATTAGAAAGTTCTCGGAAAGAGCTTTCTGACAGTATATGGAAGTCAGAAAAATACCCCCGTATGCTCAAGATAGAGCGAAAATAGTGCACGAGGCTTAAAAACACCACAAAGATAAAATTTAAGCCCCTAGGGCTTAAAAATCCCAAGCCCCTAGGCGCCATATGACCTCCGCTGAGCATAGAGGAGCCTGCGGGGCCCCTGGTCGCCATGTGACTGGCCGCTGGGCATAAATAAGCCCATAGGGCTAAGCACTCACTGGGCGGCCCAAGCGGCAGCGCGACCAGCGAGTGGAGCAGAGTGGCGGCGGGGTCCGGGGAGTGGTGGGCGCCGGAGGGGTGAACTGCAGGGCCGGAAGGGGTGGGGATGCGGCTGGTGGCAGGGGCCAGAGGGGCCGATAGAGCCTGCAGGGCCGGCGGGTGGCACAGCTGGCGGGGGCCATGTGTGGGCCAAGCCGCGGTGGTGGTGAGTTGAAATTTGCATCGGCAGCGTATTAAAATGCTTGAAAAACATTGATTTTTTTGAATTTTTCTCAATTTTCGTGCTCGTACGACACTAGAAACCAAATTTTTTTTGCCTCGGAGGCAAGTTGTCTAAAATGGACAAGTTTTATATGGACTCTATGGTTTTTGGGCACTTTGAGCGCAACGGTAATGTCCATTTGAGCCCAAAGTGACCAGAAACAAAGGTCCCCCTTAAATCCACACAAAAAACTTCTGAAAAGTTAGAAAAACCTCCAGCTTCTGATACACTTTGACAAAACATGAACAACCAGCTGCAGGATGGCTCTGATACCATGTTATAATAGGAAAAACCCTATTCTCCCAAGAACACCTACATGCAAACCTGTCACATGGAAGAAGCAAAATATAGAAGACTGGAGAAACTATGGAGGCCAAAAAGCTAGAGGAGACATCGTATGCAAAAGAAAATAATATATTAACAATATGTTTCTAGATTACAATGAGATGTAAAATACCCTTATGAAAAACAAAGAGGTGAATCCTTATAAAAGGAATCACGAAACCCTAAAAGGGAAAACCTAAGGTTAGCTTAAGCAACTAGAGTGAATAGGTGAGTTAGTAATTAGATCATAAAGATTTAATTAATAACCCAAGAGACTATTACTCTAATAGTAGTGCTAGCTGAATATCAATATTTTGATTCTCAATGACTTTACCCATCTTTTAGATCTCCATCTCAAGATCTGTATTCTCAAGCTGATTATGACTTTTTAGAGAACTGGGCTCTGATACCAATTATTGGAAATACAATAATGGAAAAGAAAGATACTAAGAGGGGGGGTGAATCAGATCTTCAAATTTAAACACTTAAAACAAACTGATCCACATTCATACATATATGAATCTAATGTAATATCAGATAGCATCCACACCATGAAATAAATAACACATAACACAAGAACTTGGTAACCCAAAAACCCAAATAGGTAAAACTGGGGTGGGGATGATACCCACAAAATTCTCCACTACTACAGTAATAAAGTGTGCCTGTTAAGGCTACAAAATTTGATTACAAGATGCAATCTACCCTGTTAAAGGTCTACCTGGTCAAGAGCTAAAGATCATTACAATCTACCCTGTGAAAGGATTTCAACTTACAATAAAGTAAGCACTATGTTAGGAGATTAAGAAAGGTCTGCTAGAACCACTCTGTTAAGAGATTTTCACCTGATACAATGATTAGAATGTCTCAAGTATTGATCCTTTGTTATGCACTCAGATGCTGATGATAGATCTCCTCTTTTGAGTACCTTCTATGATCTCACAATCTGATATAACTTTACTCTGCTGTTCACTGTGTTTTCACTCAGCTTGATCTCTGCTTCTTAACAAAATAACCCTCTGTGCATTTCACTTCAAAATGCAGTCACCACACACTTTGTCTTCTCTCTTCTTACATACATGAAATAGGGTTTAGAAGAAATCTAATATATCTGTTCAAGTCTGATAGCGAGATCTAGATCAACGATCAAGATCTAATACCCATACCTTGATGGTATTACAATTAATGTTTACAATAGATCATGCATAGGATAAAACAATTAAATGCATAACTAACTCCATAGAAGAATATTAAATGCATACATAAGTCAGCCCAAAAATATTATACAAGTTGGCCAAATCACTTATCCTCAAAGTTTGAATCATTCTAGACATGTATACAAAAATTGTTCTACTCGGCACTTGAATTCTCTGTTACTCGGCACTTAACATCTATGTATCCTACTTGGCTCGACAATGTAACTCAGCTCAACAATGTAACTAGGAAAACTGAATACTGCTCAGCAATGTTGCTCGACCTTGCATAGTTTTAGCTCGGCCACAGTGATAGCCAACTAAAACTGCCTAAGTGAATGACTAAGTGTTGGTCACTAATCATCAACAGAACTTAGAGATTAATAGTTCACATCACATGACTGGTGATAAGGATAAATTTGAGACCTTAGATCAGTGCAAAGGTGGTTATGTTAAATTTGGTAATAATGCACCATGTCTTGTTAAAGGGAAAGGATCAATTAGATTGACTGACAAGATCAGATGTGATAATGTATATTGGGTTGATGATCTTAACTATAATTTATTGAGTGTTACACAATTGAATACTTCTGGTTACAGAGTTGAGTTCCATCAAAAGAAGGCAAAGATCTTTGATGCCACTGGAGAAATAGTTGGAAGTGGAGAGCAGACAAAAGGTAACTTGTTCTATCTGGACTTAGCTGATGAGAAATGCTTGTTTGCACAATATAATGATGTTTGGTTATGGCATAAAAGGTTGTGTCATGTAAACTTTGATAACTTGGTAAGCATATTGGAAAAGGTTAGAGGGCTGCCTAAGTTAAAGAAACCTGAAAATGCAATGTGCAAGCAATGTCAATTGGGAAAAATGACTAAATCTAGTTTCAAGAGCAAAACTCATACTTCTAAGGAAATTTTGGAATTGGTTCATACTGACCTTTGTAGTCCCATTGGTGAGAAAAGTTACCGTGGAGATAGGTATTTCATTCTGTTTGTTGATGATTACTCTAGAATGATGACTGTTATGTTTCTTAAGAAAAAATCTGATGCATTCCAGTTATTTAAGTGGTACTTGACAAAAGTTGAAAAGGAGACAGGTAAAATTTTGAAATTTTTGAGATCTGACCGAGGAGGTGAGTTTATTTCTAATGAGTTTAACATGTTCTGCAGTGAACGAGGTCTAAAAAGACAAATGTCCGCGCTTAGGACTCCACCACAGAATGGTATTGCTGAAAGAAGAAATAAATCTATCATGGACTGTTCTAGAACACTAATGATGGAGAAAAATGTTGCACAAAAATATTGGAGAGAAAATATGAGTACTGCAGTCTATACCTTGAATAGAGCACAAGTTAAGAGAGGTACTAATGCTACACCTTATGGGCTATGGTATGGATATGCACCTAATGTAAGATGTTTCAAAGTTTTTGGAAGTAAATTTTTCATACTGAAGGACAATAGAAATGCAAAACTTGATGCTAAAGGTGAGGAAGGCATATTTCTTGGCTATTGAACTAAAATTAAAGCATATAAGTGTTTGAATTCTAACACTAACAAAATTGTGGAAAGTGCGAATGTTAGAATTGATGAATATGCAGAAAGAAATGAAGCAGAAAGCATACAGAAACCTGAAAGTTACAAATAATTTATCTACCTGGATAAGGAAGATTCGAATGTATTACCTAAACCTGAGAACGAGGTTGCCGTGCAATAGCTAGCACTTGCCGAGTCACAGAATGAGGTTGCCAGGAAACAAGAGGTAATTCCCGAGCTATCTGATGAAGATGCCAAGACACATAATCAACCTGAATTGAATGAGAATAATGAATCTAAAGAAAAGAAAGAACCTACTCTAGCAAAGTATGTGAGGAGGCACCACAAACTTGATCAAATCATAGGATCAAAGGATTCTACAGTTATGACAAGAAGTAAGTTGAGAGACGATACATGCTTGCTATGTGATTTTGAGCCTAAAACAGTAAAAGATGATTTAGAGAATGAAGACTTGATACAAGCCATGAATGAAGATATTGAACAGACTAAAAAGAATAAGACTTGGACACTTGTACCTAGGCTGAATGACAAAAATGTAATTGGTACTAAGTGGGTATTCAGAAATAAGATAAATGAACATGGAGAAGTAACAAGGAATAAAGATAGACTGGTATGCAAGGATTATGCACAAGAGAAAGGAATTGATTTAGGAGAAACATTTTGCCTAGTTGCAAGGTTGGAAGGAGTCAGAACCTTACTTGCATATGCATCCTACAAAGGTTTTAAAGTTTATCAGATGGATGTAAAGTCAACATTTCTGAATGAGATTTTAGAAGAAGAAGTGTACATTGAACAAGCTGATGGATTTGTTGACCCAAGCAAAAGGAACATGGTTTGCAGACAACACAAGGCACTATATGGACTGAATCAAGCACTAAGAGCATGGTTTGAGAGACTGCACAATTATTTGATAAATATTGGATTCACAAGGACCAATGACAACAACAATCTATTTTTGAAGTCAGAACAAGGTAAATGTACTTTATTAGCTGAAATTTTTGTTGATGACATTATATTTGGTGGACAAGATGTGTTATGCCAAAAATTTGCAAAAGAGATGCAAACTGAATTTGAAATGTCTATGTTTGGTGAAATCAAATTCTTTGTTGGCTTACAAATATATCAAATGAAGAATGGTATCTACATTACTCAATCAAAATATGTCAAGGATATACTAAAAACTTTTGGAATGGAAGAATCAAAACCAGTAAGTACACCCATGGCTACTAGACAAAAGTTAACAAAAAATGATGATACAAAAAAAGTGAATCAAACCCTTTACAGGTTAATGATTGGAAAGCTGCAATATGTTGTGCATAGTAGACTTGATATTTCTCTGGCTGTTGGAATTTTTGCAAGATTTTCTGCCAATCCCAAGGAGACTCATATGATGGCAGTAAAAAGAATTCTGAGATATTTGAAAGGAACAGATGAATATGGTCTGTACTACAAAAAGAGTGACAAGTTTGAGCTCAGAGTTTACACTGATTTTGATTGGGCTGGAAACATGGATGATAGGAAAAGAACCACAGGTGGCACATTTATTTTAAGAAAGAGATTGGTTTCATGGACAAGCAAGAAACAAAATTGCACCTCACAATCTACAGCTAAAGCCGAGTATGTGGCAGCAATAGTTAATTGCTCTAATATTGTGTGGTTGAAGATACTACTGAAAGGTATGAAAGAGGAGATCACAAAACCAATTGTTATATATTGTAATAACATGAGTGCCATTAATATTTCTAAGAACCCTATGATGCACTCTAAGACAAAGCATATAGCTATCAAGTATCATTACTTGAGGGAGCTAGTTCAAAACAAGGAAGTGAGACTGGAATATGTGCATACTAAGGAATAGTTAGCAGATATATTTACAAAAGCACTACCCAATGATTCTCATGAGTATCTACAAGGTAAATTAGGGGTGATTACCCTAACTAAGGCTAACTAGTTTAGAATGGAACTGTTGAATCAAATGTTATATTCAGAATATTTGATACATTGATGCATAGGAAGTGACACTTTAAGAAGTCGCCTAAAGCTGTGAAAGAAAGACAAGGAAAGAAAAGAGGATCAGTCATACGCAATATGAAAGAAACATCATGATACAGAGTTAGAACACAAGAATCTACATGATGTAGATGTCAACGTCTTTGGCATTGTTGTCAAAGAGGGAGAGTTTACTACTTAGAGAAAAAGGGAGAGATTATTGAAAGAGGGAGTCTACATATGAACAAAAATAGAAAGATTTCAGTGTGATTGAAGACACAGAGGGAGAAATGTTTTACAGGATGAGAATCAGAATGAAGCTAAAGACATTAATGAAGATTTGTTCATATCATGGAACACATGCAAACTTTTTGGATTGTATGGTAACTATGTTTGTAAAATTATTGTTTTAATGTTTAGTGTTGCCATCAATGCCAAAGAGGGAGATTGTTGGAAAGATACAATGTAAACAATTGTTGTTTTGTCATTGATGTCAAACCTTAACTCTATTGATATCTATTTGAGTACAATATCTATTGATTGTTGAAGAATATTTGAAGGTAAGGATAACAAGAAGACCGAGTGAAATGGTTCAGTTATGAGAAACTACAAGGGTAATTGATCAGTTGGCACATTGACAAAGTAATGTGTTGTTTATCTACAACACTAAGTCAAGATGTCAATTTACTGGGAATAGTATATGTCGAGCGAAGTTTGTTTCGACCGAGCACCAGTGTATGTCAAGCATAATTTCTAAGTGTCGACCGAGCACCAGTAAATTGCTGAGGAAATCAGTGATGACTAAGTGGAAGAACACAGTGTTGGCCGAGCGACAGTATTTTGGTAATTGTTGAGATTTGAGATCTCTGGCTGACATAATTGAATCTATTGGGATATGTAAAGTTAATTAAGGATAAACATGATTGGTCCAGATTATTTAAATGCACGGGTAACCATAATTAACGCATGGATTCAATATTTAATTTGTGATTGCTTTGGAGAAGTAAATTAAATGTAAATGATGGAAAGATCCACTGGATCTAACCTAACCTAAGATCTACGATCTTGATTAAGCGGAAAAGATTTATTTTACCTAGATGAAGAGGTATAAGATAACCTTGAGGGGTTATTCAAAAAGAGAGAAGTGTATGCAAGAGGATTGCATGGTTAATTGGCAGATTGTCATGATCTAGCAGAGAAGCAGAGAGTTGCGAAAGTGATTGCTTGATGAATTTCCAAGCAGATTTGAAGATTGAAATGAGAATGGAGGCCACTCAGTGAATTAGCATAAGAGGTGAATTGAATCTATATTTGCAAAGTAAGTTGTATGTATCAGATCACACCTGCCAATTACTTTCGAACCATTGTATCAGTCAAAATCCTTTAACCAGGTTGACCTAACAGTCATTGTATAAATCCTTTGAGCAAGGTGACATTTAGGTGGAATGTTCTAAGTCCTCTAACAAGGCCAATCCTGACAAAGTGATTAAATCCTTTAACCATGTCACATTTAGCAATGTGTTTTGTAACCTTTAACAAGGTTGGCTTCTAGCATAGCTCACTTCAGAAGAATGAAAACTTGGTAGCATGTTACTGGCATTTTTTTCCAATTTGAGTTTCCACGTTAAATCTTGGTGTCAACTTGTGTGAATGTTTATGTTGTGTTTTACTGTTAAGTTTCTGCAAGATGATTACATTTGAACAGTAAACTGCATATTTATGTTGTTGACTTATGTTGTTGCTACCGAGAAGATCTGAGTTGTTTAAAGTGCTATAAAGTTTCAATTGGTACATCTAGACCTGTGGATAACTGATTCACCCCCCTCTCAATTATTCTAAATTCATTCTAACAAGAGGAAGCAATGAAAAAATTGGGATTGAATAGAATATCTCATGACCATCCTTATAGAGTGACATGCTTGAATAAGGGACAACATGTCATATTCAATGAACAAGCATGGGTTGATTTTGCAATTGGAGGATATGCTTATAGGATTCTCTGTGATGTGTTACCTATGGATGCCTGCCATCTATTATTGGGAAGACCATGACAATTTGATAGGAAAGCCATGCACAATGGGGAGAAAGACTGCTATTCATTTCACAAGGATGGAGTAACCTACAAGATCCAGTCTTTGGTGGAGGCAGAAGGGATGAAACCTAGTAGTCCTAATGTGTTGGTAGTTGGTTCTTTAACAATTAATTAATCATCTCGTTTCCTCTAAGATTCAAATATTTTGATCATTTAATCATTTCCTTATATTAATTAAATAATTAAGTTTATTTAATTAATCACCTTTAATTAATTGATTTTCACTAGTTAATTAAAATCTATTTCTAAATTCCCATAATTTAAATTAGCCAATTTAATTCCTCTTAATTAAATTAATTCTCAAAATTAATTTAATTTCATCTCAATTTCCCTCAATTTCAATTTCCTATTAATTTCATTTAATTGTATTTAAGTGAACAACTAATTCCATCTTTCTAATTTATTAAATTTTTAATTCAATTAAATCTTCAAAAATTAGAAAAAAAATTGAATTTATGAACAATTATCAATGTTGAAAATTAAAAATCCTCACAATCTCAAAAATCTTGTTTTCTGAAAATCCTTATCTCTTCGAAATCAGGAAATAAATCAAAATCTTTCCTTTCTTTTGAATTTCATTTTTTGGAAGTTTTATCTTCCTAAAAAATGGGGATTTTTACCCAGTTTTAATTTCCTTTCTCAACTCCCTACTTTTGGAGTTAAGTTGAAACTTTCCCAAAATCTTTGAAGTCTCATCTCTTCTGGTTTGCCAATTGCGATTCAATTGTTGATTTTAACTTGGTTTTCTATATAAAAACCCTCTGCTCTCACAATATCATCATAAATTTATGCATCAAATCTCTGTCCAATTATTAACATAGTCTTTTAGCAATCATTTCTTTTTGAGTTGCAGAAGTGTTTAATGGATTGAATCCATTCTATTTTAAATGTAATTAGTAAATGTTCATTGTTTTGTAACTTCGTGTGGAGTAGTTTAGTTTTTGATTTGATCTCAAGAAAGCTTAGAATAAATTTTGTCATTGTTCTAGGTTCTCTGGACCAGTTAGGGTTGTATATAGTAAAATGACTCCATATAAAATTCTCATCATGGAAAACACCTGAGCCTTGGGGGAATGGAAATGGGGTCTCTGTATAGTGTTTTACTTTTTGTTAGAGAGCTGAAAGTGCTGCAAGAGAAGCAGAAAGTTAAACTTGCAGGAGTGGATTAAAATAACCAATCCAACACCTTGGTGGTCTCCACAAGATCCCTCAAGAGCTTGGTAACCAAGTGAAAGGAGTCTTGAATCCATTTGGATGGATTTTGAACACAATATGCTCAGACTGGTTTATTTCTTAGTAAATTGGCATCGTTATGGTTTGGTGTTGTACAGAAGGTGTCAGAGCCCTAGACCAAGAAAATATTTTTTGTTTTCCCAAAGGGTGTCTGGATCACACATTGGTTTAGAAGGTTGTGTGGAAGTTTTGAGAAAGGAAGCCAAAACCTTACAAAATAGGGCTAATAGAGACCTAAAAGTTTGTAGCCCTGTTTTAGAGGAAGATTGGGTAGCGATGAAGGAATGAACTCTAAATCTTTATTGAGATTGCATTTTTGGACACAAATGAGTCAAGAACATACCCTAGACTCCTACAAGGTCATGATGAAGGGGTTTGTGAGAGAAGTGCAAGTTTACCATGGTGAGCTCAGTTAAAGGATTGAGTAGTTGTAAACATGTAATTGGTAGGAAGGTTGAAGAGTGGGTTAGGAGTTTGGTAAGAGCCCTCCTAAGATCACAGGTGATTAGAGAAACCCTAGAAATTCCTAGAGTGACTTGTGGTTGAACTAGTGATTAGTTCAAGTTTCAACTTCCTCCCTATCAGATTGGTATCAAAGCCTAAAAGATTTGGGCTTAGCAAGTGTATGTATGATCTTAAATCAATAGGTGAGTCAAGGATGGTAACCAATGCAGAGTTGACAAAGAACGTCGATGACCAAGAAGAGGAGAATAGACTCTTATGAGAAAGATTGACAGAGACAGAGAGTAAGCTTGGTGCAGTTGAAGACAAGATAGACGAAGTGAGTGAAAAGGTTAAACAAACAAAAGGTAAAGGGAAGTCAGTGACAGTAGAAGATGAAGTGCTAGAGTTTGATCCTATTTCGCAAGAAGAACCATTCCTTAGAGCATTGAAAGGTATGGGTGGAAAGTACCTAGAGGGTGTACCTTTGTTTAGTGGAAAGATGGAGCCATAGTTAGTGATGGAGTGGATAGAAGGGTTGGAAAACCACTTTGAATGTGAGAATGTGATTGAAGCACAAAAAGTGAAGGTGGCTAAGTCTAGAGTGAGAGGAGTTGCCCTAACATGATGGAAGTTTGTGCAAGATCAGAGGCAAAAAGAGGGAAAGAATCCTATTTCTACTTGGAAGGGTATGGTTGCTAAGATTAGAGACACCTATATCCATGATGACTATGAGATACAACTCCACAAGAAAAGACAAAATCTAAGACAAAGGGAACTAGAGGTGAGTGCCTACATTGAGGAGTTCTACAAACTATGTTTGAGATCCAAGGTGATAGAGGATGAGAGTATTAAGGTGACACACTATCTAAATGAGCTAAGATGAAGTATACACGAGGAGATTAGCTTGTTGACGCATACCACAATGCATAAGTGTTATCAATTAGATCTTAAGGTAGAAGAAAAGAGCAAGAAGAAGCATGAAGCCACTAGTAGCTCGGCAGAGGAAGAGGTAGAGACACAAGAGGCCACGTAGGAAACTATGGTGGTAGAGGAAATGAATCTAGACCACAAGGGGAGACAAGAATGACAGAGTAGAGCAGTGAATCCACTGGCAGAGTTAATTGTGGTAGAGGAAGGGGCCCTAGTAGTAATGGTAGAGGAAGATTTGTAGGTTCTAGCAGAGGTTCCTCTTTTGCAAATATGAAGTGCTACAACTTTCATTAGTTTGGTCATCTTGCTTATAAGTACCCTGATAAAGCAACTTATTTTGAATCAAAAAGGAGAGTGAACTATGTACAAGAAGACACTAGTAGTGTCAAGTCTGCTGAGATCAATCTTGATTCAAAGAGTGGTGAGAACTTAATGATAATAAGGGTCCCAATCAAAAAACCAGTCAGAGAAGAGCCTAAGCAAAGGAGGTCAGTCTTCAAGGTGAAATGCAAGATTCTTGGTAAGGTATGCAAAGTGATAACAAACTCAGGGTCAACTAACAACATCATCTCAGAGGATGCAGTGAACAAATTGGAATTGAATAGAATATCTCATGACCATCCTTATAGAGTGACATAGTTGAATAAGGGACAACATGTCCTAGTCAATGAACAAGCATGGGTTGATTTTGCAATTGGAGGATATGCTGATAGGATTCTCTGTGATGTGGTACCTATGGATGCCAGCCATCTATTGTTGGGAAGACCATTACAATTTGATAGGAAAGCTATGTACAATGGGGAGAAAAATTCCTATCCATTTCAGGATGGAGTAACCAACAAGATCCTGTCTATGGTAGAGGAAGAAGGGATGAAACCTAGTAGTCCTAATTTGTTGGTAGTTAGTTCTTTAATAATTAATTAATCATCTCGTTTCCTCTAAGATTCAAATATTTTGATCATTTAATTATTTCCTTAAATTAATTAAATAATTAAGTTTATTTAATTAATCACCTTTAATTAATTGATTTTCACTAGTTAATTAAAATCTATTTCTAAAAATTGACTTTGCTAAAGCCTATGATCGCATTGAATGGCCCTTCATTCTCGCTATGCTTCAGGCTCTGGGGTTTGGTCCTCACTTCTTGCAATCTGTGGAGATGCTATTTGGAGATGCTTCTGCTTGCATCACCATCAATGGGGCCCAATCTGACACCTTTGGGCTTTTCAGATCCATCCGGCAAGGTTGTCCGCTGGCTCCTGCTTTATATGTGCTTGCTGCAGAAGGATTTGGGTATTTGCTGGCCAACTCTGTTTCCGCTCGCCTGGTTCGGGGCATTTCCCTTCCTGATTCTTCCTCCCAGTTGGTTAATGACCATTTTGCTGATGACTCCTTTCTCACTCTTATTGAGGACGAGGAAAACATTTCCAATGCCTTGCAGTGCCTGGACACCTTTTGTCAAGCCTCTGGATCTGCCATTCAATGGTGTAAAACTCTGTGTTTCAGACAGTCTTTTCTTCCAGCCCCGCCTTGGCTTACTAGTTTCGGCTGGAAATGGGTGCAACATGGAGAAGTCTTTCGCTTCTTGGGCATTCCTTTTGC
>MU224931.1:5038083-5060590 GCA_018584345.1 Thuja plicata
ATGTAACTTTAATATTTTTTAATAGAAAAGGCACTATTCACCCAAAAAAAAAATTTAAAAAAAAAAAAAAAAAAAAAAAAAATTCTATTTCTAAAATCCCATAATTTAAATAAATTATAAATAATTATTTAAATTAGCTAATTTAATTCCTCTTAATTAAAAGATTGAAAGATTGAATAGCTCTGTCAAAAATGGTAAAAAGCCGCATTACCGTCTCTGAAAAGCCCGTCTCTGTTCTCCAGAAAACCACAAATACTCTGTCAGAAGGCGTAGTCACCATACTGAAAGTCGCGATCTCTCTGTTTTCAAAACCCCAAATCCAATTTGCAAAACGACAATTGACAATATAAAGGAAAATAAAAGCTGCATTCCATCCATTAAAAAAGCAACATTCTCTACTTTAATAAGGCTTGCGTTCTTTATGTCATGACTTCTTTTAAATTTTTTTTTGCATCCTAGCTTTTCTTTCAAAAAACTTTGTTACGTTACCTTTTTTAAGAACTAATATAACTTTTTAGAAACTAACTTTAGTTTTTTTTAATATTTAGTTAGTTTTAACTTTATATAGTTAATGTTAGTTTTTTATTTTTTTATTAGTTTCTGCCGCAGGCCTAGAACTATAGGCATCAACTTAACCTGTTATTAATAATTCATTTTTTAGCAAATCAGGTTGCAAATATTTTCTTATTTCAAGAAATATTAAGTTTAATTAATTACTCAATTTTTAACAAAACATAATAACAAAATTAGTTTTCTACAATATGATTGGCTCAATGGGCGGATTTTTCGGAAATATTTGTTTGGGATTGCAAAGTTGATTATAGATGGCTTATATGAACAATTTTTTCAAAAATATTTATTTGCAATTACAAAGTTTTAAAATGACATATACTGTATAATTTCATATTTATATTAGACTATTATATTTATATAATTTTATAATAGATTTATCTATTATTTTATTTTATATTTTATTTATATTATTATATTATTATTTAATATTTAAAATTATGTTTATATTAATTTTATTTTATATCATATTATAATTTATTTATATTTATATGTAATGTTAAATACTATATATAAAAATATTTATATTTATATTATTTTATGCTATATATTATATATTATTATATTATTTTAAATTAAATATTATATTTATATTAAATTATATTTATTATAACATAATTATATTATATTTTTTCAATTTTTTATAACAAAACAAATTTTAGAGATTGATTTTTCAAATTTGATTGGCTTAAATTTTTTTTTAGCATATGAGTCCGTGCATTATTTGCAAAACAAAATTAATTTAAAATAAATAAAAAGTTAATAATAAGCAAATAAATAAAAACTTAATAATAAGCATGGTTTTTTCACACTTTATAGACAATAAAAATATAAAACTGGAGGTACAAAATTATTAAAATGTTAAAGTAGGTCCCTCTTAAAATGTTAAAGTAGGTCCTCTTATTAATAGTGAATATATTTAATTTCACAGAAAGTAAATATATAGTAAATACATTTACTTTTACAAAAAAATGATTGAAAACAATAAATTACCATATTACAGCTAGGAACTCTTTTTCATGCTTTGAATGAGATTTTGAATACAATTTACTAGTTTAATAGTTTAATGTAATTATATAGAGAATCTTAGTTTTTAATTTTTTTATTAGTAGTTTTTATTATACATTTTTAAATTATTTTGTAATGCTTAAATAACTTGGCAAGAACTTCGTTGCTTTGCAACCTTGTTTTGTTAGTTTTTAGTTTTTTTTATTAATTCTTAAGTCTAGTTTTTTTGTTTTATTTAATTAATTAGATTTTAGCTTTTTTTTTTTTAAAATTAGTTTAGTTTTTTAGATTAGATTTTATTTTTTAATTAGATTTATTTTTATTTTTTTTAGATTAATTTTAGATTAAGTTTAGTTTTTAGGTTAAAGTTGGTTTTTTTTTTTGTTTTACGTTTTTATTTAAATTAGTTTTTTATTTGTGGTTGATTCATTTTTTTTGTGAGGAGTTAATTATTATTTTTTTCGTTTTCTTTTTGTGGGCTTGTGTAGATGATAGATTGTCGAAAACATTATTTTGAAAATTACTAACATTTATTTTTTAACATACAAAGGGACACATGTTTGATGGAGAAATGACAAGGAAGCGCATAAGAAGTTCGAGAAAAACAAGAAATGTCACATTTACACTTCCAGATCATTACAAGGAGAAAGAGGAAAAGAGAATAGCAAGGTATCAAAAGAAAATTCATAATACAAATTTGCTTGAAAATTTAAATGAAGAGATATTGGCTTATGAACATTCAATTAAAGTCATAAATGCATACAAAGCTAACTATCCTTCATTGGATTGGATATTTTCTCCTCAAGTTTTGAATTAAATTTTCATATCTTTAAATCATTTTGAGGAAGATTTGGATTTTCTTCACTTTGTCTAGGAAATGTGTTGGACTAACGTTTGTGAAGAGGAGACTTAGGAGCTGGAATGATCTCCACTAGGTGAGTATCAAAGAAGTAAAATGCAAAATAAATACTCAAAAATGCGCCTAACCTTTGCTAGCTTTGAAATGAGGTAAGCCTAATCCCTTTGCATTTTGCTTAAATTGTGGCATTTCAATTTCACATCTAGCTTGAGTAGAAAAACTAATTAAATTTTTCAAATTTGGTATTAGGCCTATGCTCTTCACTTCTTTTAGTGAATCAAAATGCCAAACACGCCAAGTTTGTTATGAAAATAAGCTAAGGAATGAACAAACACTAAATTGAAACCTCATTGTTTGTGAATGAAAGCATTAGGCTTATGCTCTTCACATTTATAGTGAATCTAAATGCCAAACATGCTTTAATTCCATTAGATTAAACGACTTGGAAATAGAACCTTGTTAATTTTGTTTGGGAGCGGAAAGTAATAGAGATATGTTCTCACCCTTCTTAGGGTGATCAAATTCCTAGATCTACTTTTCATTTCATTTTATTTCTTTTATGAACATGCTAGTTAAATTGGAACCTTAGAGGCCTTGCCTCCTATGCACTTTAACATAGCTGGTGAGAGGGACAATCCAAAGTGGAAACAAGCTAAAGCCAAGCTCTTCCACCCACTATAAACAAATACCTTCTTGAAGTTAATGTTTTGAAGGACAAAGGTACCTTATGCCCGGTCTCCTCTAGCAGTCTATAGGACCTAAATAGCGTTTATACTACCATGAGGCCTTGTAATGCAAATTCATAAGATATATTTGAATGGAATCCCCCAATCCATTCATAAGAGTTTGGGAATAATAATCTCTTGTACTAGACTTTCAAGATTGCACAAAATTGTGTTTTTATTCGTGTGGGAGGCCTCAGGAATGAAGGATAAACTCAACTCTATCTGAACGAAATCCTGACTAAATTCTAGTAAAGTAGTAAGCCACCTCTTTTTTAGCCACGTTCAACCAAATTGTACCTACGTAGATTTCTTGGTATCTCTTCTTGTGCAAGACTAGTGGAAATGATCAAGAACAAACAGTTGGTGTTAGATTTTAGAATTTTTAACTGAAGTGTGTGTTGTGTTTGGCTATCATTTTGTTCTTTTATCTAATTTTTTTGTGTAAGTATCGTCAATAAAATTTGCAACCAACTCTCTTAAGTTCACCATCAAGAGCTGCACGTCCCTAGAGATGATGAGTCAAAACCTTCAAATAGTCTTGAATCATAGAGGTAAATCTTCCTTTATAAAGACTTCATCTAAAGACACACTTAAACATTTTGCAAAATACATCAACTTATGCCAAACTCAAACACTTTCAATGAGTAACTCTTAGGATTTTTACTTGCATATTCTCGGTCATGGACCCATCACCAGGTCTAGATCCAAAGAACAACCAGAGGAATCTTTTGTTAATCCCTTCCCTCCATGGGAAGAAGAACCAAAGATTAACCCTCATGAACAAATTGATCTGTCTGTATACCATGAAAATATTCCAAAATTGTCACAAACTCATGGATCAAATATGTTCCGCAATATAACTGAAGAAGAGCTAAAAGCTATTGAAAAAGATGCATATCATCTCTAGTTGTAGAGAATGTAGTCAGACATAATCCCCAGAAGTACCTAGAAATGATTATGAGAAAATGAGTCAAACTTCCGTCTAGGTTTGATGTTTCTACAATATGGCATAAGAACCCTTTAGCAGTACATGACACTACTTCTCAACTTTCAAGAAATATTGTGGTATCTCAAGTCATGTCCATGCCTAAAACATCACAAACAATGACATCCCAAACATTGACATAGGATGGATCTTCTTCAAAGTGGGGAATTAACCAAAATCAATTGATATCTCAAGGGATACCCACCTATCGAAATGCTACCAGCTTTTCTGCCACGGCTAGCTCGTCTCAAACAATGCCTTCAACCACCTTCACTACAAGCATCCCTATTATATCTTCAGGATGCCAAGGTTACTATAACCCCTTTTCTAATGTTTCATCCAAATCTAGATCTCAAACCCAATCAAGACAATTACGATCTTTCTCATTTGGTCCTACGTTCAGTCAACTACCCTTGAGAGTTAGATCATTGATCCAACAACAACCCCATGGCCATCAACAACAATCCTATCCAAATCCACCTTGTTTTCAATAGAACCTTCCATCTAGCATCCATAATAAAATCCCTAGTAGATCTTATATTCCTACACCACAATTCCAGAGTCTGAGACAAGATCCACTACTAGCTGCCAGACAACCACTCAACCTCAAAAATCTCCCTCAAGATCAAACAAACCTCTTGATTCAAGAGTTGCAAAAATTGTGAAATGAGATGTTAGACATTTGAAATCAAGGGAAAACCAAGTCTTATACCTTAGAATACTTATACCCTTACCCCTTTGAACACTCAATTCTTATGCCTCCATTCCCCGCACACTTTGCGGTGCCAAATTTTGACAAGTACAAAGGAAAGACAGATCCTATAGAACATATCTTAGAGTTTTTTGCTAGTTATATAGAATTTACTCATGATGAATCATACCTTATGTGACTATTCCTTCAAAGCTTGGCCGACCCAGCAATGAAATGGTTCTTGCATCTACTCCATGACATTTAGTCTTGGGAGGAATTATCTGAAAAGTTCATAACACACTTCCACCATAACATTAAATGCAAGGTCAACATCAAAGAATTGTGTGATACCAAATAGAAGGAAGGTGATTCCTTTGCCAAATTATTAAAAATGTGGAGAAGTAATGATAACAAGACATCCTATGATGTCCTAGAACAAGATCTAATAGCCATGTTTGTTGATAAAATTATTCTAGATATCTCTTACACTGTCAAACTTCAACTCACACCTAATTTTAAACAACTGATTGAGTGAAGTATCATATGCAAGAAAAACCTGATCAAGAGAGGAGTCTTTGCTGATCCTCATCAACCCAACACTGCCAAGAAAAAAAATGAAAAAGAAAAATGGTGGAATAAGAAAAAAAAAATGTCACCAATAATGGTGTCATTTATGTAAAGATAGTCAATTATGCCCAACCAAAGATCTCATTAAAAGGGGCACCTATGAAAAATCCAACCCAGATAATGCACACACCATTGACGAACAATCAAACCCCTAACATGAAGTTTAAACCATCAATGTTTCTCAACCTCAACCCAATGTACCGCATCCTCCAAGATAACCATTTCTAAAATGCGAGTATACTGCACTAGGTCAACCAAATGAATCAACACTGAAGAAGTTGATCCTGAACAATATGATCACTTTACCAGAAATAAGAGAATTTGAACATGGTGTGCTCAAACCTAAGTGGTGGAATGATAATGACTTTTGAAAATAACACTATGTTAAAGGTCATAAAACCTTAAACTATTATTGATTAAAGAAAACTATCCAACATTTGATCGAGCAAGGATCAATCGATGTTGATAATCCCAAACCCTGAGACACCACGAATCACACCATTTTAAAGGATGCATTGAAAAATCATAACAAAGGAAAGACCCCTGCATCTGGTAACCAATCCAAGCAAGTTAACTATACATACTTTGCCTCTAATAACATAATTAACTGCATTAGTCTATCTAAAAACTAAATTGCTACCATAAATATCAGAGAGAACAACTCTAAATGTGAAGTTAGTACGTATCGCACCAAGGTTTTCCTACATGGGGCACCTTTAACCTCCACCAAACCTGCAAGAACTATGCTACCGCCCAACCCACTACCTAGCATAGTAGATCACCTTAAGAAAACACCTACACGTAGATAGCCATTTTTGAGCTACTCCTCATACCCCCCCAGTATAGACAAGCGCTAGACCATGCCCTTCAAAATGCTACTGTCCCAAGGGACATTACCCTAGAGAATCTACAGAACATGGTCAATTACATCATGACCAAAAAGCATGCAACCTTCACTGAAAAATATTTACCCCTTTATAAGCCACTGCATAATGACCACTTGCACCTGCTAGTTCAAGTACACAAACACATGATTAGACATGTCCTCATTGATGGTGGGGTTGGATTGAACATATGTACTCTAAAAGTCATAAATGCTTTGGGATACTTAGATTCCAGTGTTTATATCACTCACAGGATATATCAGAGCCTATGAAGAAGAGGAAAGGTCATCTAAGGGCATCCTTATTCTCCAAATTAGAGTAGGACCAGTGGTGAAGGATACTGCATTTTAAATCCTAGATTTGGAGCTAGGATATAACATGTTGTTAGGAAGGCCTTGGATACATGGAATGCAAATTGTACCTTCTACCTATCACCAGTGCATTTAGTTTCCACATCAAATTAATGAGGTCCTTATTGAAGGTGATACAAACCCTTTCTAGTATTGTGCTAACTTAAGGGTTAGATATGAGAATCAAGTGCCCCAAAACCAGAAAGCTAGTCTTCCTTCTACTTCCAGTTCAATTCCCAAAGATATACCCAAGACGAGAATTAAAATATTTGTCGAAGACAAAGGTTGTGGATAATATCGCTATGAAGAGGCATTCACCAACAATCAAATATCATTGTCTCCAATGTCTTATGGAAGACGTAGATTAATAGAGACAATTGAGGCACCTGAACCTATGCTCTTCAGATTCCCACCTATGACATTTGTTAGATGGGGCGATATGAGTAAAGAGAATCCTTATTATTTAGATATTAACACATGATTATACCAAGACCCTCAAGATACACCATGAATTCAACTACCCTTGGAAAGATATGGGCATGGCTTCCCCATGTTACATCAATTTGGATATAATGGTGCTACACGTTTGGGGCAAGACAACAAGGAATTATAGAACTATCACTACCACCTACCTAGAGAAATAACAAGGCTCTAGGGTATGGTCAATCTAGTATCAAACCAGGAGTTAGAGATTTTTTACATGTCATTAATTCAAACTGAGGGAAACTTCATGGGTATGTCCAGATCAGTCATATACCTCCATAATTGTTGCCACAAGAGGCAAAAAATGTAAACATTGAATTTCTAAAATGGGAAGTCCTAGATTTTGTGGAAAATGAGATGTCGTATGAGTATTCTAGTGCGACTGAATCACACAAGTATGAGTGTTTATCCCTCCATGAATCCAAACTAGGCATCCCTTGGCATTCCCCTTGTTCCACTAGCACCATGCACATAAATGAAATGTTTGACCAACTGAACCTAGAGTAAGAACCTTGTATTGACAAACATGTCGATGTACATTCCCTGGACGGTGCGTCCACATCCCACTCTAGATTTTTTGAAACTATCATTGTAGTTCCCTTTGTCCAAACTGAGCCATCACCTATCATGAACCTTTACCAAGTCCATCTTGAATTAATACTTTGGGACCAACAAGTACATCCGAATCTGGATATTTTTGAAAATGATGAGGCTATTACTGAATTTCTCACGGTTCAAGAAGGAATTCCATCAAGAGACCACAAGGCTAGGTTCTCCTTTGATTTATATAGGTCAACATACTTTGGTGAGGCAAATCCTCTTTCCAGTAAAAAAATGAAATGAGAAAAGAGAAAAAATAAAATAGGTCATCAAGCAAAAACCAAAAGGCACTTCCTCACCATGGAAAAGTAAAAATAAAGACATGTCTTCTGGTGAAAACCTTTCTAAGGCACCAGAAGATGGAAAGTTGGAACTACTCCCCTTAGAGGAATAAAAATCAACATTACTGGCAGAGGACACCATTTAAGTAAACTTAGGAGATCAACTCCATCCTAAGAGAATCTATTTGGCTAAATCTCTCTCACCTGAGGAAGCAAATTTTTTTGTAAATTATTCAAAGCAAGGAAAGTAAATTTTGCCTAGACATATGGTAACATGATAGGACTTCATCCAAAACTACTATTACATCACTTGCCATTGTTTCCAAATGTGAATCCTGTAAAAAAAAACTAAGAAAAATGCATCCACACATTGTATTACTAGTCAAGGATAAGTTAAAGAAACTTCTGGATGTTTCTTTCATAAGACCCATCCCCTATGCGGTCTGGATATCAAAAACTTTTCCACTTACAAAACATTGTGGTAAGATCCATATATGCACAGATTTTAAGGACCTAAACAAGGCTTGTCCCAAGGATGAATTCCCCTTACCAAACATTGATATCATAGTGGATTTGACAGTAGGACATGCAATTTTATCTCTGATGGATGGATTCCTAGGATACAATCAAATTAAAATAGCTCCCGAAGATCAGCATAAAACTACATTCACTTGCGCTTGGGGCACATATTGCTAGAACGTGATGCCATTTGGTCTAAAAATGCATGCACTACCTACCAAAGAGAAATGCCATCAATCTTTGATGACATGATCTATAAGACCATGGAAGCTTAGGTGGATGACATATTAGTAAAATCCAAACTCAGAGAGACAAATCTATAATTGTTGGGACCTATTTTTGATAGGTTAGAAGAGTACAAGGTTTGGATGAACCCAAAAAGTGTGCATTTGGTGTCACGTATGGAAAATTCCCAGGGTTTTTTGTTTCACATAGAGGAATTGAAGTTGATCCTGATAAAGTCAAAGCCATACTAAACATGTTTCCTTCCTCCAATTTGAAACAACTCAGAGGAATCTAGGTAAGGTTACAATAAATAAGTAGGTTTATAGCTCAACTCACTGATAAGTATCATCCATTCTAACACTTATTACATAAAGGAGTCACATTTGTTTGGATAGAATAATGCAACCAAGCATTTAAAATATTCAAAAAATATCTGTTGAGATTGCCAGTACTAGTTCCATGAAATCATGGAAAACCACCTTTTCTATATATTTTAGCAACAAAATCAACACTAGGAGATCTCTTGGCTCAACATGATGATCAGGGAAAATAAAGAGCCATAAATTACATCATCTGAACCGTAGTGGGATATGAACTGAACTATTCACCGTACCCATTCAAAAGTCATGTTTGCCAATTTTTTTCGCTTCTCAGAAGCTGAGACATTACATGTTGATTCATAAAATAAAACTTATTGCTCATATAGATCCATTAAAGTACTTATTGAGTAAATTTGCATTAACTAGAAGACTCACAAAATGGGTCATGATTTTTTCTCCTTAAGTTTTGAATTAAATTTGCATTTCTGTAAGTCATTTTGAGTAAGATTTGGATTTTATTCACTATCTTGGAAATTTGTTAGTACATTAAGTTTCCACATCAAAGTTCTAAGGTCCTCATTGAAGGTGATCCAAACCCTTTCCAGTACAGGTCACTCTGGGACTCTAACAATCAAAAATTTGGGTATGGAAGCTCACTTTTCCTATTCCATTTCTAGGTGCATATAAATGACTCTCCAATCCTTTATACACCAGTTTTCTCAATTGGCTTAGATTAGATCTATTCTTATTTAGTCTATTTCATTTAGACATCATTCTACTCTTTCTCAATTCTAAGGAACAAAGGAATAAAAACCCTTCAAGGCATCGATATTACATTGGACTATTTATCATCAGGTGGTTCCAATCATATTGGTCTTGAGGTGGTTTTGTATTCCAATGTACCATAAGAATTGGGGAAAAAAACTCTTTTATGTAATCCCCTTTTTATATTATACAATAGGTGTATTTGTATACTCTTGTATGGGAAACGAATGAATCAATTCATTTTGGGACAACTGCCCGACTCTATCAACCATTTTTGCAATAGAGATGGAGCTGATTAGGGAAGGGAAGCTAATCAAGAAGCTCAACATTGAGCCTCTCCTTTGGATTACTCCAAGCATGACATTTTATCTATGGGCACGTGTTAGTATTAAACCAAAATTTTAATAAAAATCAATCCCATAACTCTTATTATAACTAAAGTAGATCCAAGATGATATATTGATAAAGCACTCATAAATTATAGATCAGATGGGTTTTTTGTGAAAGATTTTAAATAAATCCCATTTCTCATATTTGTTTGATACCAAGCAATAATATGTTTGTGAAAGTTTTTAAAGCTATTTCATTCATTAAATCCATTTTTTGGCAAGTACTATAATAGAATATTGACTATTTTATTGTGCTAAGGCCATAATAACACTCAAAATCATTTATTTCCATGCTATGAGCAAGGATTTTGTCTTGTATAAGTTCCCAAAAGTTATACTTGAGAACCTATTGAATCTCAATATCTAAAAAGTGATAAGATATTTGGGCTAATTTGGACTAAAATAACTATGTAAAATCACTTACCATTTCATTGGGGCCTTTTAAAAAAATTCAATTAGAAATAAATTTAGTTGAAAGAAAATTTGTACAAGTTTGGAATTTGATAACAAAATCTTGTATTGATTCATCAAAGGTTCTTGTAAAATTATGGAGCGAGAATATTATCACCTAAGTGAATCGACCTTGAGTGTATCAAGGACAAGTTCAAAAAATTTGTGATTTTCATTGATAAGATCTATGCATATGGTAATAAATGATTACACATGGGTGGTAGGCTCCCCTTACCATCATAAATGTAGAAAAGTGAGGGGACATGAATGATAATGTAAATAAGTGGGGCAAAATCTTGGTAGAATAAGATGTTTCAACTAGCGGTTGCCGTTGCACCAAATGATCAACCTATTAATTCATGATACAACCCCTAGACATATAGAAGATGAAAGAGGTAGTTAAGCCATATCACAAACCATCACTGGGCTCAACAACCAAAGAGACCAAGGGCACAATCATTCTTTCTCACCGTTGTAACATTTCCCCCAGCGCAAGCGCGGGGTTCAAACATGTGACCAAGCTCTAATACCACTTGTTACTGTTACCAAGATTTTCATGCATGGCTCAATTCAGGGAAAACCATGTACATTTTAAAGAGAAGGTGCATATTTAACCCTCATCCATTATATTCATGTGTTTAAATACATATATGAAAGAGATTACAATGTGCTAAAAAGAGAACAAATAAATGCATGAAATATAAAGAAAGTTTATAGAAATCTATTTAGAACAAAGTAATCTTTATTGAATATAAAGTGTACATTGTTTCTTACACAAGTTGTGAGACTGTCTTCTTGCTTATTCATTGAAAATTAAGAACAATCTATACATGAATAAGTGAAATGAGAATAAATGTGCATGTAGGGAGGGTAACCAGTCATTGTTGTATGACTGGTTCAAAGTTGCCTTTTCCTATTGTTGTCTGAACTGCTTGAAATTCCTAGCTCCTTAGTCCTTCCTACATTGGTCATAGCAATGTGTTAGAGAAATGCTCTAAGCAATGGAAACTTAGAAACCTTACAAGATCACTTACTTATGCGTGAACAAATTGATATCAATGTGCATTGAAGAAGAAAGAAAATAATGGCGTTGCTCTGCAAAGTAGATAGAGCTAAGAGGCCCTCTAAGATACCCTTGGGAAAACCCAATTTGTAGGACAAGAACACTCATGATCAAGTGAAAATACTTCACAGTACCATATATTAAAATTTTGAAGGGTATCATAAGCTCCATTTCCACAAAGTTTCTGATTCCCTCATAGCTCCAAAGAGAAGCACTGATCCAGAAAAGGGGCAATCAATGGAGCAGAAAGGTTTTGAAGAGAAATGTGTGTGTGATTTTGGGTACCTGTAGCTATAAGCACACACTTAAATGAACCATTACAGGGTTATCTTATTAGAAAATGATAAAATTGGAGTACTAAAATGATTGAGGCTAAGCAACATCGGCTCATTGCCTTCTAGTAGGCAGAAGTTTGAATCTTGCTCTCAGGTCATTGTAAGAAATAGTGGCTACACCATATCCTAAAATAGCAAGAACCATAATGTCTAACTGAGAGAGAGATAGCATCAACTCTGATCTTGAGTCAAAGTTAACGAACCTTCTCTCACAACTCAGGATAAGGACAATGCAGGCAAAGATGATAAAATAGCGAGTCACTTGGACTAGCACAACAAAGTCAGATTTCAAAACAACAAGCGACTTAGACTGTCAACATATTACAGTAAATGACAAACTAGTAGTGATGTTGGTAATAATATAGATTTGTGAAAATTTGGACATAACCTTTATGACACAAGATAGAATTGGACAAAAATTTGGCTGATTTTCAGAGTTTTGACACTAGATCTAGAGATCTCGGACAAGAGTTGACAGTTTAACACCTAAGAGTGCAGATCTTGAGTTTGTTGTTCGTTTTGATGTTTGTTTTGATTTTTTGGTGTTTCACTTACACAAGACATATTATGAAGATATTGTTGTTGTAAAAAAAAAAGACACACCACAACCTAGGTAAGCTAGGGTAATATTTGTTGAATTCCCACTTGAACCAAAGTTCAACCATGCCTACTCATAGCGGACAACTTAAAATCTTGGAGGAATGGGCTTCTCCTTATAGTTTACTCACTTCTCAGGCACACCAAGCTTCAAATCTCAAGGGTAATCACTTCCCAAGGGACCATTCTCTCTACTAAGAGCCATGAAAATGTGGGACGTCTTAGTCGGTCTTGGACCTTCCGCGTGAGCAGATAGAGGGATTTTTGGTCACTAGAACAAAGTTTTTAGTAAGGGAATCCATTGAGGTGGCTATACATGTGGTAGATTAGCCCAGTTAACGAGGCCTCCCAGCCTATAGAAGTTAAGTTCTATAGGTTTTTATGCACCATGATGATACCAAGGGAGATCTTCTATTGTCATAGAGAAATCAACACCTGTTCACTGTGAGATTAATCACAATGACATTTTTTTTATATACCGGTTTGGAAGGGCTTGACTTTAGCCTGTTACCAGTTGGGAAATACCTCTCACTAGCTCTATTAAAGCTCTCAGAAGGTAGCCATGCTAAATTATTTGCATGAATTTCTCTTTCACCCAAGAGCCACAAAGGCGAGCGGAGAGGATACGTTCATGCAATTCTTTTAGTTTACAAATCTAAAGAACATTTCAAACACATAAGCAAAGTGATTCTTTTTAAGCACCAAATCTGAAGTGTTATTTAATTACAAAATACCGACATGATAGTTTTGGAAGACACAAAGTCTTCGATAAGCGTCCTGCATTAAACTCATTAGCAGTTTATGATTTGTTCTTCATTTACAATGTCGTGCAAATCACTATTATGTTGTACGAAAAATATAAGCTTAAGAACAACAAAGCCAAAGATTGTTCAGCGTTAGAAAAATCATAAAATAAAAAAATTGATTGCATATTTAGAAATTAGATGAAAAATCACGCACTAAAAGAAAATTGCACTAAAAAATGTTATCGTATGAGCCCAAACGAGGCTCCGAAAGCTGCAAAACAGAGGATTAGATAGGTACAATGATGAAAACCTATAATTTCTGATAAATCTATGAATCAAAACCAAAAACTAACCCCAAAATAGTAATCTTCAGGTAATTATACCCAATGTCAAAAAACATTTCTCAAAAAAAGGACTTAGAAAGAGCACGTTATGAGGGTTTGAAGATAGGCTGCGAATTTGAAACGCTCAAAGGTGAAGTCAATGTCTTTTCAAAACATTGGCTTTTTGTGACGGCTAGGAAATCACCAAAGTTAATCTCATGTTCTTATGACATCAGCAGAGGTTTAAATTTCTTTCCTTCACCATTAAGCATTTCACATTTGCAGTCTAACTTCAAACCCTCATAATTTGCTCATTTTAAGTCCTTTTCTCGAGAAATATTTTTTGATTTTGGGTAGAATTGTTTGAAGATTTCTGAGTTGGGAATAGTTTCTAGTTTTGATTCATAGATTTGTCAAAAATCACAAGTTTTCATCACTATACTTTTCTAATCATCTGTTTTGCAACTTTCAAAGCCTCGTACGGGCTCATATGGTAACATTTTTGAGTGAATTGTTTTGAAAGCGCATGATTTTTCATCTACTTTCTAAATATACAATCATTTTTTTAAATTTTTTTTAATTTTTCTAATGCTGACCCATCTTTGGATTTGTTGTTTTTGAGCTTATCTTTTGATTACAACCTAATAGTGGTTTTTAGGACGTTGTAAATGAAGAACAAATCATAAACTACTAATGAGTTTGATGCAGGATGTTTGTCAAAGACTCTGTGTATCTTCCAAAACTATCATGTCTATGTTTTTTAATTAAATAACACTTCAGATTTAATGCTTAAAAATAATCACTTTTCTTATGTGTTTGAAGTGTTCTCTAGATTTGTAATCCAAAAGAATTGCATGAACGTATCCCCTCCCCTTTCCTTCGTGGATCTTGGGTGAAAGAGAAATTCATGCAAATATTTTAGCGTGGCTACCTCCTGAGATCTTTAATAGAGCCGGTGAGAGGGATTGCCCAATCGGTAATAGGCTAAAGCCAAGCCCTTCCAAACTGATATATAAAAATCTCATTGTGATTAATCTCACAATGAACAGGTGTCAATTTTGCTATGCCAATAGAAGATCTCCCTCAGTACACTCATGGTGCGTAAAAACCTACAGAACTTAACTTCTGTAGGCTGGGAGAACTTGTTAACGGGGCTAATATACCGCATGTATAGCCACCTGAATAGATGCCCTGACTAAAAAATTTGTTTAAGTGACCAAAAATCCCTCTATATGCTGGTGTGAAAGGTCTGAGACCGACTAAGATGTCCCACATTTCCATGGCTCTTATTAGAGATAACGGTCCCTTGAGAAGTGATTACCCTTGCGATTCGAAGCTTGGTGTGCCTGAGAAGTGAGTGCACTGTAAGGAGGAGCCCATGCCTCAAAGCTTATAACTTATCTTCTATGAGTAGGTGTGGCTAAACTTCAGTTCAAGTGGAAATTCAATAGATATTGCCTTGGCTTACCTAGGTTGTCGTGTGTCTATTATTTTTACAACAACCATTATTCTTGATGTATCTTGCATGAGTGAAATATCAAAATAGAAACCAAACATCAAAATGATCAACAAACTCAAGATCTGCACTCTTAGGTGTTAAATTGTCAAACTCTTGTCCAAGTTTCTACATCTAGTGTCAAAACTCTGAAAATCAGTCGAATTGTTGTCCAATTCTATCTTTCATCATGTTGGTTCTACCTGGACTTTCTCAAATCTGTGTTCTCACAATATCACTACTAGTTTTTCCTTGACTGCAATTTGTTGATAGTCTGACTCGCTTGCTATCTTGAAATCTAACTTATCTGTGCTAGTCTAAGTGACTTTTTATCTTAATCATCTTCTTCTGTGTTGTCCTTATCCTAAGTTGCAAGAGCAAGTTCGTTAACCTTGACTCAAGATCAGAGTCATTGCTATCTCTCTCTCAATTGGATATTATCTCTTTTGTCTTTTTATCGTGGACTTAGTCAGCACTTTAGATATCACCTTAGCATCTTACATGCAATCAATTGATTCATCATACCTTCTCTTCAGTCTTCTAAGCAAGCTTGTCAAGAAAGTCTTACAATGTCTCAAAGAAAATGGGATAAACCTTATGGTTCTAATAACAAGAAAAAAAGATATTCTTATGAAAAATTTACCAAAACAACTTCAAACTTTGAAATCTGAACTCCAAGAATTAAAGGGGAAAAATGATACACCATCCAAGAAATCCTCATTAGGATCATTCTATCCTTTTCTATTTGATCATGATTCTCACATCTCTCGACTTCCTTCCAACGTGGAGAAATCTTGGTATGAAAATGCTATCTTTGACCAAGAGAGTGGCTCCAAAGCCCTAAAAGCTACTGAAAACACCACGAAGTCTCCCTCCAAAGGGATTAGTAACCTCATAAAATAAAAACCTTGGGTTAAACACAAGAGGGACTTCACTCCTTTGGGAAAATCTTATGAATAATCATTGGAAGAACTTCTTGAGCATGATCTCCTCACATTACCTCAAGTCACATCACGTGGATTGAAATTCTTGAGTACCTATTGTGCATATCATCGACACAATGAGCATAAAACTTCATCTTGCATGAAGTTGAAACATAAAATCCAAGATCTCATAGATGATGACATAATCGAAGTGGAAAATCCTAATGATTCATCTAATCTCAAGCATGATCAATATTATTAATCTATGTCTAGAAATGGTTCCCATATCACATCTACTTCTACCATTCCTCCATCTCCTAAAGCTTCAAAACCAGCCACACCATCTCTATCAAATAATGAGCCTAATGGTGACTATGTCTACCCTCAAGGACTACCTCTAAAAGAGATCCAAGATAATCAACATATAATGACTGCAAGTCTTTCTTAGGCTTCAAAGATCATAGACTTAAAACATCCATGTGCTTTAATGCTTATCATGCCTACTCAAAATGATACTCCATTATCCTTTCAAGAGTCCCTCATGTAGATCAAAACTCCTACCTCATCCTTAGAAGTGGCTCCATGTCAAGAGGGAAATCCATAGTGTGAAGAAACAAATATCAGTAATGATCAAAATCAAACCATTATCCAATCCCTTCCAACATTTGGCTAAGGTCCTATATCCCTAGATTCTAAGGATGACCCTATCATATCATTTCATTTCTTCCAAGAAAATATCCCTTCACCTCAAGACTTACGTACATAGCCCTCCATCTCCCAAGCAAGATCAAGATATCCTTTCCACCTTCTCTAATAAGCATATTGAAAATATTTTCCATCATCTCTAAGTACCCTTTCTACAACATCTAAAGATCCTTGTCAAGATCATAGCATCCCATCATCCCCTTGTCATATTCTTCCATATCCAAAAACCATCATTCCTCAAAATCCCTTGCAGAACAATAAATCCCCTCAAGCTTCAGCTGCTCCTATC
Source organism: Thuja plicata (assembly GCA_018584345.1). Classification (NCBI taxonomy): domain Eukaryota; kingdom Viridiplantae; phylum Streptophyta; class Pinopsida; order Cupressales; family Cupressaceae; genus Thuja; species Thuja plicata. Next base: position 5,055,291 of record MU224931.1, read on the forward strand.
AAAATTTCTCCTATCAAAGCTACTAATGCACCTATGGATATAAAGATGAATTCTAAATAGAATAGCCTTGGTCATGTAGATCACTCTAAAGATAATTATATCCATTTCACACCTTATATCCCTTCATTTAAATGTAAGCATCATCCTTCTCCATCCTCCAAGTCCATTCTTGGTCCCTATATCCCAAAGTTAAAACCGTCAAACCTTCCTTCTATATTGGGTCCTTATATCCCTCCATCCACCATGCCTATAACTAATAGTTTGTCATCCACTTATCTTATCCTCTATCAAGATCACCAAAGACATGTTGATCTCTAAGTTTTGTTGATCATTAGTGTCCCACACTTAGTCATTTATCTAGGTAGGTTAGTTGGTCATCACTACAGTCGAGCTATCCAGTATAGGCCGAGAAATCTGACATAGTCATTGTCGAGAAGATACTGGTTGCTGAGTGACTTGGAAATCAAGCAATAGTTGATCATGTTCATCCCGAGCACCAGAGTTTTAATGTGCCAAGAAAGACAATTTTGACATATATGTTTGGAATGACACAAACTTGAAGGTAAACTATTTTGGGATGACTTGTTCATACATTTAATTATTTCAATGGAGATAATTATGCATTAATTATTTGATCCCAATGCATGGCATGGAGCCAATTAGAAAATTGGAATGCCTAAGTAGCATAAGAATTTGATCCTGATCATTGATCTAGATCTAATCACTAGATTCATGAAGTATATTAAGATTGCTTCTTAAAACCTAAGTGTGGTGTGTGTGCATGAGAAACAAATAAGGTGTATGCATACATGAGAGATGTACATAGGGTTATGTTGATATGAGAAGCATAGATCTAGTAGAATGAAAGAGCAGTGAACAGTAGAGTAAAGACATATCATATTATTAGATCAGAGAAGGTATTGGAAAGAGGAGATCTGTTATCAACATCAGAGTGCATAATGAAGGATTAGTTCTTGAGACATTCTAACTAGTGTATCAGGTGAAATCTCTTAACAAAATGGTTCTAACAGACCTTTCTAAATCTCTTAGCTAAGTGCTTACTTTGTTGTAAGTTTAAATACTTTTATAAGGTATATTGTAATGATCTAAAGCTCTTAATCGGGCAGACCTTTAACTAGGTAGATTACATATTGTGATCAAACTTTGTAGCCCTAACATGCACACTTTATTGCCATAGTAGTGAAGATCTTTGTGGGTATCATCCCCACCCACGTTTTACCTTATTGGGTTTCTAGGTTACCAAAATTCTATTGTCTTGAGTTATTTATTTATTGTCCTGGATGCTACTAGTTGATAGATCAATTATATTTATGCATGGTTGTGAATCAGTTTTGTTTTAAAGGATAAAATTTTAAGATTTGATTCACCCCCCTCTCAGTATCTTGCTTTCCCATATTGTATTTCCAACAATTGGTATTAGAGCATAGTTCTCCTACAAAAGGTTTTAATCAGCTTGAGAGTACAGATCTTGAGATGGAAATTTACAAGTTGGATAAAGTCATTGAGAATCAAAAGATTGAAATTCAGCTAGCATTGCATCAGCTTGAAATTGCAAGATAGGAACTAAAGAAGTCCTTACAAGCAAGGAAAGATTTGGCCAAACAAATGAATGATACTCATTATCAGGAAGATGACACTACAAATCTATTTTAGAATGGAAACTCCACTGAGAGAGATGCAACAATTGCAGATCTACTGGAAAGGAACAATACCTTGTGTGAAGAAGTCATAAATCTGAAAAGAGAACAAGAAATGCAAATAGTAAGACTATGTGAAGTAGTGGAACAAAATAAGAAAGCTGAAGATGACAAAGCTATGGCTAAAGAAGACAAAAGAATGATGACTATCAGACTTGATGAAAGGACACATGAAGTAAAAATGATGATAAACAATCAGGTTGACATGGTGAATCAACTACTACTTGCAAATCAGAAGATCAGTAGGAAAGATATAGAAATTGTGAATCTAAAATCTGAAAATAGTCAATTGAAAAATGAATTGAGATCTGAGAAAGAACTGAATGAAAGATTGAACAGACCCAATGAAGCCTCGATTCATTTTGAGAACTTGATAGAAGAATCAAGGAGATCTAAAGATTCTTCTAGATTAGGTCACACTAAACAACATACATCTATTGAGAAAGGAGAATCATCTAAGACTGGTGAAAGGAGGAGTGCAAAGAAAAAGAACAACAAGCCTGTATGTCATTACTGTGGAAAATCAGGACACAACAAACATCTACCAAAGAAAGAATGGTAAGTCCACTACTAAACCTAAGTTCAATGGTTATTGCTTTAACTATAAGAAGTTTTGACATCAAGCACATGAATGTTGGGAAAAGGCAAATAATGCACCTCCCACACCTAGATTCAATGGATATTGTTACAACTGTCAAAAATTTGGACATAGAGCACAAGATTGCAGATCTAATGCTAAAAAAAAATGGACATCAAAGACATAAGAAAAGCACTATGAAAGGGTAACACCTACAATTGGGATTATCACACATGGCATAGATGTCATTACTATGGTGAGTATAGACATGTTCCATAAAACTGCATAAAGACACATTTCAGAGGTAAATCTAAGAGTTGGATGAATAGAAGCCTGGTTTGCTATAACTATTTGAAAATTGGTCATACTAGGAAAGATTGCAAAATAAGAGTACCTAATCCTACTGTTGAGGAAATTAGAGCACAGATGAACCAGACATGGGTAAGGAAAACATAACAGAGGAGAAGTGAAGCTACTGAAGCTGAGGTCACCCAATCCAATGGATCAGGTGATCCCACCATCACTAATTAAGCAAAGGAAGGTATGTAAGGAAATGTGTTTATATTTCATATCTTTTATTAGTTCCTAACACATAATAGTGCAATAGTCCATATCTGCATATAAAGCGATGCATCAGGACATATTTTGATTAATGTAGTATACAAATTCTAAATGCACTATAGGTATCGAGCAATAGTATATTTCTAATGTATGTCGGGTAAGTTTTTGTTTGATGACCTAGTGGCAAGTGAATTTTGTGAGTCGGCTGAGGAAAACTATTTGGCACTCACTCAACGAAAAGAACATTTAATGTTGACCTAACTTTTGACCGTTGGAGCCTATATAAAGGAAAGAGCTATTTCATTTCTTCTCACCATACGATTAAGAATTTCATAAGTGCAATTGTGCATTTGTGAACTTGAACTTAGAAAAGTTTTTTGAAGATTTCTATAGTGTGCCGTCAACAACCTTTTAGTGCAAAGTGTAGATTTTGTTACTTACCGAGGTACTCTGTTCATGATATTTGAAACCCTATTTTTTAGAGAAAATGGCCTCAAGTTCCTCTACACCAGCGAAGAGAATGGAAAAGGAATTGTTAAACGTTTAATTGGTAAGGAGTGACACCTGTGCCCCTCCTAATTTCCTTGAAGTTCCTGAGAGTGCCATCAAGGGTGATCTGATTGGAGCCCTATCATCAATTCCACTGAAGGTACTTATGATCCATGATATCAGGTCATGCTATATGTGTAAGATAAGTGAAGTAACAAATCACAAGCTTAGGACATCTTACAATAGATTATGCACAGATGGAGCCCTAAAACATGAACATAAACACTTAGCCAAGAGAGGGTTAACTCATTCCCTAGACTTTCTGAGAGAATTCAGAATGGAATGGATCAATATTATTCTAAGTCGAATACACAACATGAACATTTGGCTAAAGAATGGACCAGTCAAGATAACAAGAGAGATCATTCATCGAGTAACATGTTATCCAATTCTAAATGGGAAAAGAACTATGAAGTTTCAGAGTAAAGATAAAATAGAAGAACACACTAGAGCTTTTTGGAACAAAATAGGGATGACAATCTCTATGGTTATAGATTTGGAGCTTGATTTTGCAGTTAGGGTCATAGCTCATAAATTCTATCAGTCAAGCTGACTAGATAGTGTCCCATGCATTGCAGTTGACCAGGCTTGGAAGATTATGAAGAAGGATCATACATATGACCTTGCCGAGCTTCAATTGATGCAATTGACTGAGAACCTTTCTTCAATCAGAAGGGCAAAGATTCCAGTATGTAAGTTTGGATCTCTGCTCACTTGCATATTTTTCTACATACATAACACTTTTCCTACTTTTGGAAACATAGTGTGGAAAACAGACAGACCTATCACTCAACAAATCAATGCTTTTATTCAGTAATTAGGTGATAATTTTGACAATGTTATGGGAACGTATTTTGTGGAATTCAAGAAAAAGATGAGGTTAAGGAGTAGAATTCCTAGTTCACTAGTTGAAAAACATTATGAGGATGTTTGTTTCCTTGTAGGCACAAATTACACTTATGTGTAGGAAGTAGTGCTGAGGGTATCATGACTAAGGCCATTAGCTTATGAAGTAAACATTGATGAGACATCTGTAGAAATAATAGCTTTATTGGTAGAAGAAATTGATAGTACAGTGAAATGTTTTCAAAACTATGAAGAAGCTAAGTCCATAATCACTATGGATTTGAAGGCTAGCACTATGGAGAGAAAGAGGAAGAAAATTGTCAAAAATCTAAAGAAGATGGTCGGAATTCAGAGTGATGAAGAAGTAGAAGATGCACCTTTGGGGTTGTCAAAAGGACATGAAGAAGATATGACTAGTGAAGAAGAAGAAGAGGAAAGTGAACCTAAAGACGAGGTCACTGTGAAGGGTAAAGGGAAGTAGCCAGTAGTTTCCAATGAAAATAAACAAAGAAAAGATAAACCTAAGGCTACCTGTCCTATTGCTAACCGGCCAAGGACTAGGGAATCATCTCTTTCCTAGACAACAAAAGTATATACAAAGAAGAATGCTAGGGAGAGAAGCTCAGGGAAGAGGAAACAAGTTGAAACCAAGGCTGTGTCGAGCCAACCTACTAAGAAAAGAACAAGAAGAAGGCTATACTTGGAATCTCAAGATGATGAGGAGATAAATACAAATGTACCTAGCAACATACCTACAACATCATATAAACCAATAACCAGTATTGATGAGGTATGTAAATATATGTGATAAAAGTATACCTGCAAGGGAAAACACTAAAATATGCAAACATCAAGATTAGCCATTAGAAACAAGATTCAAAGGGTTAGCATGTTTAAAATAAAATCTAAAATAAAGACTTTCACCACAACCTCCGATGAGCTGAACAAGGGCACCCAATACCTTGTTGATTTGCTCTTAGAGATTATTGTGGGTGTGCTCTCCCAACACAATAACTTAATCCCACTATTGATTAAAAATGCAAACTAAG
>MU224931.1:5081393-5138524 GCA_018584345.1 Thuja plicata
TATTTAATTAAATAAATTTAATTAAATAGATAGAAGAATATAACAAATATAATTAATTAAAATTAACTATAATGTTATGGGAATATTAATTAAATTAATATAAGGACGATTTTGGACGTCTACAGTAAGAACCTAAGAAGTAATTCAGGTTTAGCAGGATTCAAATTTATAAAGTATGAAAAAATGAGTGTAGTAAATAAGCACAAGATTCAAGAAGCTTTTACAGATATGATGGGAACATTCAAGATGACACCTATAGAGATAGGAGACAATGTTCCTATAGAAATATATTATATTTTGTCTCAGAAATGGCAATATGCCCTGATGACTGAAAGACAAATAAGGGAAGGAACATTGGCTAAGATCATTCCTGACATAACAAAGAAACATATAGCTAAGTTTATTGAACAATATAAGGGGAAATTTATTCCTAAATAGAGAGCCTATGCAATTATGCAATTCCGAGGAATGATGTTGAAGGTGTAGTACAACATAGAAACAAAGGAAACCTTTGGGTTAATTACTAAGAAGGTTGATGAGAAAGACGGAGACAACTCAGAGCCGAAGGAAATGGAGAAAGAAACCGCTACAAATCAAGCAGAAATAGAAACTAAAACCCAAAAGGAAATAGGTGATGTGCAAGTTATAGACTTGAAAATGGATAGTCCAATTGACACTGCACTTGGAGAAGACAACAATGTGGATGTCAAGGATCAGAATGAGCCAGAAGATACAAGTATTCAATCTCCTATTTGGGCAACTGAGGTAGAGACAAAGAAAGAAGGAGAAAAGGAGGTAATCAATACAAATCCACCTATTTTAGAGGTTGTACAAATAGTCTGAGGGAGTGAAGATAAGATGGAATAAATTGCTGATAAGCCTATAGAACAAGAGGCTATATAAGTGTTGGTTGATCTACCACACTCTACATCATCTACTCCCACTACACCTAAAATAGGAAGTCTACTTGATCAGCAGGTAATCTTGACTCAGATGAAGGAAAAAAGTGAAATGAATATTGACAAAGGTAAAGATATCACTGTAACTGAGCTGAGTATCAACTCTTCAGAACTCAAAAGGAAGAAGTCACATAAGAGGAAGTCACCTAGTCCAAGTGTCACTTTGGATGAAGTGATTATGATTCTTAAATGGGATACATACAACTTGACATATGAGCAGATTTAGACTCTGCAAGACCTTTTGAAGAGGAAAAAGAAACAAGAGGAACTGAAGAGGGAGCACCAACAAAAGCAAGTATTACATGAGATAAATGATATTTTTGTTAATGCTTTTGATATAACTGATGTAAATGAACAAATGTCAATACTGGAACACTTAGTCCATATTGTGCAGAAAGTTAATGATGAAAATGTTGAGGCAAATGAGAAGTTGCTACAATATTCTGAGAGAAAATTTGAGAACAAAGTTTTGGAGAAGATATTAGCAGAGATTGCTATCAAACAAGTTGAACTTTCTTCTCTTATTAGTATTCTTGAAGAAGTTGCAAATAATGTTTATTCCTTGTATGAAAAGCTATGTGATGTAGAATTCTTTACCAAGGATAACCAATAGCTTATTGAGAAGTTGCGACTAGATTTGAAGTCAACAGGGAGTACATTGAGTATGGATGCTAGTTCTAGCTCCTTACATTTTGACAAGTTGACTCATGCACAAAGAAGATTAGCCGAGCTTATGGCTGAAGATAGTAGAATTAGAGCAAAGTTAATAACTATTCAGACTGCCTTAATACCTCATCTGGAGGTTATATAGAAAGAAATTAAAGCTGCAAATGAATTAGTCAAGAGGGATTCTCATTTCTCTATAGCAGATAGTTTGGTAAGTCTAGCTACCGAGCTAGAAATTAAGTTACAAGTCATGAAGTTTGTTAAGGATAGTTGGGATACAACATTTGCACTAACTTTATAGCTTCATTAGTCATTTTTGGATAAGTATCACTTGACCCCTACAGCTATCAGTGACAAAAGAAGGGGGAATCAGATAAAGATGTGCAAAATTAGGCATAACATTTTGTATGACATGTATTTTTTTTAAGAATGAAGTATAATTTTAGGGGGAGTACATTGTGTACTTGGGAAAATTTTTGTGAATGTAAAGAAATGATAAGTGTGTTTTTTCCAATAATATTAAAGGGGGAGATTGTTGATCTCTAAGTTTTGTTGATCATTAGTGTCCCACACTTAGTCATTTATCTAGGCAGGTTAGCCGGTCATCACTGCAGCCGAGCTATCTAGTATAGGCTGAGAAATCTGGCATATTCATTGTCGAGTAGATAATGGTTGCTGAGTGACTCAACAATCAAGAAATAGTTGATCATGTTCATGTCGAGCGCCAGAGTTTTAATGTGTCAAGCAAGACAGTTTTGACATATATGTTTGGAATGACACAAACTTGAAGGTAAACCATTTTGGGCCGACTTGTTCATACATTTAATGATTTCAACAGAGTTAATTATGCATTAATTATTTGATCCCAATGCATGGCATGGAGCCAATTAGAAAATTAGAATGCCTAAGTGGCATAAGCATTTGATCCTAATCGTTGATCTATATCTAATCACCAGATTTGTGAAGTATATTAAGATTGCTTCTTAAACCCTAAGTGTGGTGTGTGTGCATGAGAAACAGAGAAGGTGTATGCATACATGAGAGATGTACAAAGGGTTATGTCAATAGAAGAAGCATATATCTAGCAGAATGAAAGAGTAGTGAATAGTAGAGTAAAGACATATCAGATTATTAGATCAGAGAAGGTATTGGAAAGAGGAGATCTATTATCAGCATCAGAGTGCATAATGAAGGATCAGTTCTTGAGAAATTCTAACCAGTGTATCAGGTGAAATCTCTTAACAAAGTGGTTCTAACAAACCTTTCTAAATCTCTTAGCTAAGTACTTACTTTGTTGTAAGTTTAAATCCTTTTACAAGGTAGATTGTAATGATCTAAATCTCTTAACCGGGCAGACCTTTAACCAGGTAGATTACATATTGTGATCAAACTTTGTAGGCATAACAGGCACACTTTATTGCTGCAGTAGTGAAGATCTTTGTGGGTATCATAGCCACCCCATTTTTACCTTATTGGGTTTCAAGGTTACCAAAATTTTGTTGTCTTCAGTTATTTATTTACTGTCATGGATGCTACTAGTTGATAGTTTAATTATATTTATGCATGGTTGTGAATCAATTTTTTTTTAAAGGATAAAATTTTAAGATTTGATTCACCCCCCTCTTAGTATCTTGCTTTCCCATATTGTATTTACAACAAGACATGCATCCTTGAACTCTCCCTATAAACCCATCCATATGAACCATCCATATTGGCCCTATTCATCCATAGTCCCTAAGTCTTTTCGAAGCAATTTGGATGTACAACAAAAAAATTAGAAATACAATAGTCCACTTACATATAAAGATCACTATGTCCAGTCTAATCAACATGTGAATACAAAAAAAAGAAATATTCAAGAGACCACAAAGTTCCATTGAGAAAAGAATAAAATCAAAGAAAATATGGGTTCCTAAATCCATCATGGAAGAATTGCATTCTAAATCTGAGAAAAGAATAATATCAAAGAAAATATGGGTTCCTAAATCCATCAAGGAAGAATTTCATTCTAAATCATCCAAAAGAAAAGGAAAATCAAAGTCTTTATGGATTCCCAAGTCTTTTCTAAAGGACTTGGATACAAAAATAAAATCAAAAGTTATGTGGATTCCCAAGTCTCTCTTAAAATTCTTAAACAAAAAGGAAAAGTCACAGTTGGCATCCAAGCTTCTAAAGTCTTCCACTTCATCTCCATCTAAACATCTCCCATCTTCTAACTCTAATTTGGGTCCTCATGTCCCAAAATCCATTACCTTGAATACTTCACCCTCTTCTCCATCCACCTTGGGTCTCACGTACCAAGATCCATATCCACTCATACATCAAAGCCTCAAGCTATTCCATCTATTTTTCCTCCATTCATCCACTACCCTTCAAGGGGTGTGTCAATTTTGATCTTATCACCATTTCCATCTACCTCTACGCAAACCTTTCAATACCCTATCTAATATCTTTCATCTACCTACTACCCATCCATCCCATATCCTTCCATTCCTTTTATCCAATCCATCACATAAATCCTTTGCTACCATCTCCCTTAACCTCCATTTCATTCCCTACCATCATCCTATCAAAATATTTGAGCATACTTTCAAGCGGCCTTGGTCTATCATAGCATATACTTCAAAGGAGCACTATCTAAAGAGGAAGAGACTTAAAGTTCCTTCATAAAGTCAAAATTACAAAAAAAAGCAAAAAGAAAAAAGAGAGAAAAAGTGCCTTTGTGAAAACATGGTAAACAAGAACATTGGTAGAAAAAGTAAAGATAAATCAATCCATCCTATGGTGAAAATCACTTCTTTTGGTGCCTTGGATAAGTACCATGATCTTACATCCAGCTAGCCCATGAGCATCCATGTTCCTTCTGGTGATCTTGACAAGGTTGAGCCTATCCATGAACACTATGCCTCTTGATATCCATTATCCTTTCTATCGACTTATTCAGTTGCTCTCATCCATGGTACCCTATCATGAACTTGCTTATCCCAAGCCTATCCTTCCTATCTCTAAACATCCTTTTCACTAATCCCAAAACATTCACTTATAGCCTCCATCACCCTTTATCCAAATCAATCCCATCACTATCCTATCCAATTGATCCCTTGGTCTTGATCACAATGAAGAACAAAAAAAATGTAAAGATAGTTTCTCAAAAACTTCTTGACATGTCCATTCTTTTGGAACACATTCTTTTCATGACATCAGGTCATTATCCTATATGCTATCCAGCACCGCTCCATGAGCCTACACTACTATATTTATTTTTTCCCTAGCTTGGGTAATCTTGAGGAGACTATATTTTAGGGTTTCATTCACCCTCTTCATCCATTATTATCTGTTAACCCCATCCATCAACTTTCTAATCCATCTGCAATGTCCTACACGTTTCTAGACATTGGGGGCAAACCAATGTGATCTTGCTTGAGAAATTGATAAATAGGCACCTCTTGTACTCAGCGCTCCATCTATCAATGCTCAGTCTTGGAAATCCTTTGCTTCAGTTTATACATAGCTTTCTGTCACTTTCATGATGCTTTGGTTCTTCTGAGAACCCTCCTAGTTTGAAACTGATCCAAAGTCATAGTCTGCGGCAATCAAATCAACTTTGTCCTGATAGTATGAATCAAGTCATTCATCTCCAATCAATTTTTGTTACCATGGGGCATGCGTCCCCAATTTGATCGTATCTTTGGATTACACCAGAGTCAGTAATCTTGTCATTTTTGAAAGACATCTTGATACTGACGCTACAGTTGTTTCTCAACACCCTATTCAAAAGTGTTTCTTAACACTATCTTTGGATGGATATGTGTTTCTTAACACACATTGGATAACACACATGTAAAAAATAGATTGATAGCACTCAAACACATTACACTCACAAGAACGATGATGTTTCTCAACACCTCATACCTATACACATCCGAAAAAAAACTGGATGAAGTATGCTGAATTTCTCTTTGTATGTTGTTTGTCCTCATTGATTTTTTTCAATCTTTTCTTAATCTACTGCTTGTTGGTCTGGTCTTGATGATCTAGCAACGTCAAATAAAATGGGCATATGTGGTAAGAGCTCCTGCATTAAGGTAGAAAAGCCTCACATCCCTTGATCTTGTTTGATTGCATGTCAAGGTGAGGTCGAAACCATCTCCTTGACTATTATTGCTCTGCTTGTTTATGCAAGATTTCACTCATGGTTATCTTGGCTTTGAATGCCTCGATACTGGTGTACTCTTGCAACATCAAATAAAAAAAATGTTCAGGTCATCTTGGCTTTTGTGTCCCTATGATTATGTTAGTTTCTCATATCTTATTCAATGAAAGTCTTATTCATATTCTTATAGTTGCAGTGGCACCAGTAAGGATTGTATCGACTCTGATGTTCCAAAAATGCTCGATGATGAAAAATTTCAAAGCTAAAGTTTAGTGACTACACCTTAGGTTGCATTCATGTTAGTATTGCATTTTCATCTGCATGGTGTTGAAATATACATAATATCGATATCTTTCTCCAATGTGAAGGATCTGAGGTTCTTATCGATCAATCTTCCTTTTTCCAAGTGGTTAGTTATGCGTTGATTGAGATTAAATATCTTAACAGTAATCAGTTTCATCACTTCAAATCGAACTGGTTATTCAAACTAATCAAAAGGTTTAAGATTTCTTGATAGATGTTTATTTTTGTCACTTCAAATCAAACTGAGCATTCTATTTATATATTTGAATTGATCTTCATCCAACCTATCTTGAAGTCAGTCTTCTTCAAAAGGATGGTTTCATCGCTTCAATTCAAACTATTCTGGGTCTTCTCGCTAAGAGGTCTTTGAATCAATGCGCTAATTGCACATCAATTCAAATTAGTTTCATCACTTCAAATCAAATTGAGTATTGTATTTTATATCTTTTGATCGATCTTCGTCTAATCAAGATCAAATTTGGTCTTCTTCTTCAAAAGAATGGTTTCATCTCTTCAAATCAAAATGTTCTAGGTCTTCTCGGTAATAATTCTTTGAATCAATGTGCTGATTGCACACCAATTCAAAGAGGGGAAAATGTAATCACATAAAAATGGTCATCTAAACCCTAGACCCCCAATTGCAACAGTTAATCAAGAAACCCTAATCTTGATAAACCCTAAGTCCTATTGTGGGTCCACAACACACACCCCATTTTTTGGTCCTCTGACCATGTGGACCCCCCTTCTTTTTCTTTTTGGTTCTTGGTCTTGTCTTCCCCCTTGAGTCCTCACTCGGTTAGTTTCAGAAGAACATGTATCAACATGATTAGACAAGGAAAAGCACCTTTTTTTGGCCTTTCGACGTTTTAGGAGACCATAGTACTTTGAAATGCCAAAATGGCCGAAAGGCCAAAAGTCGGTCCTTTCGGTGTTTTTGGCCTCCGAAAACACCAAAAATATGAAGGCATCTACTTCTGAACTTTCAGTGTCTCACACACCGAAACCACTGAAAAAATTGACATAAGGCCTATGGGTTATAAATTGCGAAGGCCCCAATTCAAGATCACTTTGTGTTCTCGCTCGAAATTCCTCGAGAGCTCATAGCTTCCATGATTTTCACCCTTGACCCTGAGATTGATCGTGTGAGCACCTCCAATCTTAATTGTGTCATCCTCCCCTGCTCCTAGCCCCTCTGAGGTAGGTCTCCTTCGTTGCCTCATGTTTTCTTTTCCCTCGGGTTTCTTTTTAGGTTTTAGAGTTTTTTTTCGCCCTGGCGCTTGTCCGGCCTAGGGCATGTGGATCTCCTTCTCCCTTGGTCTCTAAGGGCCTTTAGGCATTTTCATTTTAGTAGGAGGTTCATTCATGTTGAGTCAAGTTTTACCCTCTAGTTTCTGTGTTAGGGTTTCGATTGGTCGCGACCTTTTTCGCAGGTTCTCAGCCTCTGAAAGGCCAAAAATTGGGTCTAGTTGTAGTCTACCTCTTTTTGGGGATTCAGCCCTTTCAGCATTTTGGACCTTTGAAAGGTCCAAAATTTTGATAGGATTGAATCCCTGAAAGTCCTGTTTTCTTTTGTCATGATTTCGGAGATTCAATTTTTTCAGTGTTTCAGACCTCCAAAAGGTCCAAAACTTTGACAAATTTGAATCCCCAAAACCTGGTTTTCAATCTTCCTAATTTCGGCATCCGCAGAGCCTTTGGAATTTCAGATGTCAAAGAGTCTATAGAATTTCACTCTCCAAATAGTATCTTTTTTCACTTTCAGCCTTTTCAGCATCCGAACCAGTTTTTGATGTCTGAAAACCCGAAAAGGCCGAAAGTGCGAAAAACCTGCATTCCAGGTTATTAGAGTTTTTTCTCTATTTTCTTAGTTTAGTTAGCTTTCTTTTAGTTTGTCTTTCAGATAAGATATTGATACTTGCATGTTTTACTATAGGAATGCCTGAGAAAAAGACTACTTCACCCATGAAATACTAGTACAAGGGGAACATCCCCCCTTCAAAAATTAGAAACATGCACAACAAAATCACCGATACTGATATCGGGAATGTGGATTAGGATGACTTCCTGACAAGGTGTGGCCAACTAGTTGGGAGATTAGAAGATTGTACCTCCCTAGTGTTAGCAGGACTAGTCAGCGTAGCAGCCCACCCAGTAGCCATGTCTTCACCAGAGCTGATCATGACCTTGGAAAACCATTATGACTCTGAAAAAAGGGTGGTCAAGAATACTGAAGGCCAAGTAGTATTGGATATCAGGCCAGATGTCATAGAGGATGTCTTTCATCTCCATAAAGGCATAGACAAGTTTTATGAATTTTTCATGGAAAAGGGAAACTTATGGTTCAGAAACTATGAGGAGGTTCAGGAAATCATACAAAATCTCTAGGATGCACACCCAGAGGTATTCCCAAACTGACCCCTTGGACCATAAAGCAATTTTGAAGAGGTAATTTCTGACACTTAAGAAATTTCCTTAAGGCATATTTTGGAGCTTTTGGCCTTTTGGCCCATGCAAGCAGAACAATTTTTGGCCTTATAGATACTTCAGCCTTTTCAGCCTCTGAAAAGTATGAACTTTAGACCAAGGTTCTGATGGTGAACACTTATAAGTTTTTGACCCTAAAAAGTTTCAGAGTAGAGGTTGGGGTTCAAAAAAATTGGGTGTTTCCAGTGAGATCACATTTTTGGACACCATTTAAACTCTAGATCTAATTGATGGTCAACTTGAGTTCATTTTGAAGATACTAAGGGTCCCCTATCGGTCTCCACTGCTAGCAAAGCTTCAAAATGAATATTCCAAGAAGGACTCCCAGAAACAAGAAGAAGATTCCAAGTTTTTAGGAGAAACCCTCCTTCTTTTCTCTTTCTTCTTGGCGAGTTTGACCCTCCTTGCATGGGAAAACTGTTTGTAAATAGATTCTTTGATCCATGCAATTTATCTAGTGTTAGTTAAGAATAGTTTCCCTTTCAGTAAATTTTTAGTTTAGTTTATTTTTCTCTCTTTTGCCCTAAATTCAGAATTCAGAGTTGGGGATCAAATTCTATATATTGTAATCACAAATCAATGCAAAGGGTCGGATTATTAATGCAATAAAGACATACATTTGGTGCTTCATTTGTGGTGTGTGAATTGCTTCTACCTATGAGAAATTATTGAATGTATGCTTGCATTATTGATTATTTTTAGAGAGCCTCTTGTTTATTGTGCTTGGAATTTGCGTTTCTTTAGTTGGAGTTTGTTGTTGTTTACTTTACCTTGCTGCAACAAATGCATGGAAGAGATCATCTTTGGGCTTAACAATAGATCTGTCTCGTGGGTGTGCACATCTTGGTGGCTTTATGATTTGATCGATCTTGAATATCTTGCACAAGTGAATACATTTCCTCTCCAAACACTTGCATCTGTGGGGTAGCGAATTGTGACTTGGTCTGATTTGTGCCTTGTGGGTTTATTCCAAATCTCTCCTACTATTCAATTCGTAAAGAAGGGTTTATAGCAGTTTATGTCCATAGGATTTTATTTTCAGTAATTCATTTTACTTCTCATTACTCTATTCTCTCTTTAAACTCTATCTTCAAATCTGAAAATCCATATCTTGAAAATAAAAAATTGCAATTTATTTACAACTCCCATATTTGTTAAATGGAAAATACCAAAAAATAACTAAAGTATTTTGCAGTTTGATATCTTGAATGTACCAGCAAAGGCCTCCTCATGAAAATTCACATTTATCTTCAAACGAGTAACCAAGCAGGTTGTGACCCAACCCTGGAGAACCTTGGGAATAACCTCATTATTCTTTCAAGAGAGGAAATCAAATTATCGAATCCTAGCAAGTTGGCTTGTGTCAAAACAATGCTCAAGAGAACTAGCACTAGAAGGAGGGCCTCAAGACTCAAAAGCTAGATAACATTGGATATTTCTCTCTAGAGAGATTCGAGTGGGTGGTTAGATCATCTCCAAAGAGAGGCGAGTTCCTTGAACTCACCCATCATTGTAAAGCTCGCAGCGACAAAGGGAAGAACAAAGAAAAATCATCTTACCACCTCACCGAGTCTTAGAATTCTCTTGGACATCAATCACATATCCATGCCCCGACTATCATAGTGAAAAATTAGAACGTACAAAATTAGAATTTGTAGCAACCTCGCCCAATGACCTTTTTTGCCAATGCAACCAGCTCACCCTTAAATTTTGTTGGGCAGCTCCATGAGTTACCCAAAAATATAGAGAATTTTTGTACCTGTTTCATCTATGTTGAGTCAAGGACAGTGAAAGAACACATCTGCACCTTCAAGGAAATTTGTAACCGTAAAGAGATCACCCACCAAGACGTTGTTTGTCATCTATTTCCATACACTTTGGGAGAATTTGCATACAATTGGTACTTACATTTTCCATGAGTGTCTATCTCTACATGGAATGAATTTGAAACCAAATTCCTCAATCAATTCAAGTTGTATGTGGATCCTCCCACAACACATCACCAGTTCATCACAATGAGGAAAGATCCCAAGGAACCCATCACTATGTTCAATCATCATTTTCACAAGATGCATCAAAAGTTGGAAGCCCCTTACACCATACGAGAGGAGGCTATCATACAGGTTTACTTGAAGGATTTGGATCCTTTCACCTCAAAATTTTTAAGGAGGCTTCCCCCGGTAGATAGAGACATGATGAAAAAGGTGCACAGTGAAGCCATCACTTTCACCCAATAGATGGACCTGGAAGAATGGAGTTATGCAGCAGTACCTACCATGAATAACCTTGCTGTTCCACATCCATTTGCAGCCAGCAATCAAGCTTTGGCCACTCATACACCTATGTTGAACCCCATCCCGATGCAACCATTTGCATCCATACCCCCATCTATTACTTATTCAGGTTATGAGGCTCACAAAACAACATTTGTGGAACAGAGAGTTATACCCCAAGCAAAGCCTGATGCTCTCATGGCCTTCAAGCTGGATGTCGTAAAGAAGACCTTGTCACAACTCACCAATGAGCTTACCTGGATGAAGTTGAATCTATCCCAAAATCAAGGTGGATATCAACAAGCCCCTGCTAGTCCAAATGCATATCCTCAAAATCCAAATCAGAATTTCAACACGTACAATAACAACAACAGGCAGGAGAAAACATTTGGGTAGAAAAGGCCAAACAGGCCATGGAACACTAGACCCAATAAAAGTAGCATCCCAATAGATAATGCCAATGCTTACGAGGTTTCAAAGGATAATTTTTTCAGGGCTCCAAATTCATACCAAGACAATGATGGGTATGGAAACAATTCCTGTGATCGTTACATCCAAAATCAAGAGGAGCCTCCGGTACAATTTAATGCTATGTTGTTCAATTCCTATGAGTCTAGAAAGGAGGAAGGCTCGGGTGCCTTTGCATGGGAAGATGAGTTTGTGTTTCCCTTCTAGAGGGAAAATGAACTTGAATATTCAGAAGTACATGCTTTATAAAATGATCAATGAAATTTGTATAACCTTCAGAGCAGAAAAGAACCTCTCACTGATGGTATTCCCCCAAGCAAGAAACCAACCCCACTGGACCCATGGGCTAGTAACAATCCCATGCCTCCTAAACGTCTAAATGTTCCCACACCCCCTACAACAAGTACATATGCCAGATACTGAGGCGTGGCTTGGTCTAGCGACAAATATAGCACAGTTGATGAACTAAAGAAAACTAAAGAAAACTAAAGAAAACATATCTATGTTCAAATTACTGTAGGGTTTCCCATCTCAGAAGGAGGCCCTCCTAAGATCTTTGGACCACTCAAAACCTAGATCATCAACCAACAACACAAGGTCACCTACATCTAGTATCAACAAAATTGAGGCTTTCCCCGTAATGTTCAAGGATAAGATGGAGGTCCCACCATTCTTACCTAGTCTACGGATGTTTGGGAAGAACTTACACAATTGTCTGATCAATTTAGGAGCTTCGTACAATGTCATGCCACTATCAATCTTCCAGAAGTTGGGGATGATACCCCAAGTAAGGAACCGAGTGGTCATGCAATTGGATAATATTGAGGTCAAGGTTATTAGTGTGCTCAAAGAAGTACACATTCAATTAGTTGTAGATCCCAGAATACAAGAACACATTGATGTGCATATAGTGGACATACCTGAAACTTATGGGATGTTGTTGAGTCAAGAATGGACCAAGTGCTTGAGAGGCTGGCTTTCCATAGATTTCACCCAACTGTAGCTACCATGGAGAGGTCTTAATAACCAGATCAAGATTGATGTAGAGCCTAAATTAAGATAGATGATCACAGAGTACAATGCCCTGAATGAATTCATGTTCACTTAGATGGACTTGGGCACTTATTAGATGGATGACATCCTCATGTTCCAAATCTGAGAGGACCTAGAGTCAGGCCACAGACCTATTCTGGGTCTCTTAGAATCGGATATACAAGATGAAATATTCCAAAATTTTATCAATAGCATGACAACTAGCTTACGAAACTTGGTTTAGGACGTGGACCCTAGCGTTCTGTTACTACCAGGGTACTATCGATTACACCAGGCTAACCATTCTGAGTTCACGTATCCCAGTTCCCAAGAAGCATTATCATAGGTATTAGCTTGAATCCCCTCATCAGGTAAGCTATCATAAACCTTGACAATAAAAGGGGAAATCCTTGAGACCGAGGATAAGAGTAACACCCCACCAGAGATAAATAGCCCGATCGATACAATCACCCCAAGCCAAGATCAGGATAGTGGGTCAGATTCTGATAACAAAGGTCCTATTCTGGACATGCTTAGTGACTAGACTACCTGTAATGATGGAGCATGTCCCCCTTACAAAGGAATACTAAAAGACAAAGTTGGAAAAAGTACTAAAAACCCCAAACACAGACATACTCAAGATATAGGGGAATTGACCTCTTTAGACAATGATGGGGAGAAGGGTCGGGAGTTTAAAACTAAGGGCCTTCCTAAGAGAAAATCGTCCAAAACCAACCCTACTAAGCAACCCCAGATATGGAAATTGCACTTTGATGGTTCCAAATGTAAACAAGGAGCAGGTGCAAGGATCAAATTGATAAACCCAAGAGGCAAGTCTTTCTATGCCGCTTATAGGTTAGAATTTTTGTGCACTAACAATGTTGTAGAGTATGAAGCACTAGTCCACGGACTCCTCCTGGCCCACGAGAAAGGAATAAAATTCCTGATAGTAGAAGGGGACTCACAATTGGTTGTCAAGAAAGTTCATAGTCAATACACTTGCAATGATAAAAGGCTCTTATCCTACCAAAATAGAGCATGGGACCTGATCAATGACTTCGACGCTTTCGACATAAAAATTAACCATCCCAAGAAGAAGAAATGTTGTCACCGACACCTTGGCCATGTCAGCTAGTTCATTACATCCAATGGATAAATCCAATCTTAATAAATTCTCAGTTGAACTCGTAGCGGCCCCGGCCATTCTGAACAATGTCACTAACTTTCAATTCTTCCAAGATGATCAACACATCTTGGAGTTTATCATGTGTGCCGGTGTGTTTGAAAAATAGATCATAGACGAAGAAAAGGAAGGTGAAGAAGTAGTTGAACCCAAAGCTCCTAATGATCAATATGTCATAAATCTGAGGACCAGTTCCATACCCAAGGGGATGGTGGAACTAGAGAGGATTTTTGACAGTGACAAGACTGTAGTGAGGAGGCGCCCAGACATAACACCTGATGGCAAAGAGTGTGATACATACAACCTTGGCATGGAAGAGGAACCTAGATAAGTCCATATCGGAAAGTTAGGGACCAAATAAGAAAAGGAGAAAATGGTCTAGCTCCTCACTGAATACCGAGATGTCATAGCATGGAGCTATGAAGAATTGAAGACATATGAAACCTCAGTTATAGTGCACAATATCCCTCTAAAACTAGACTCCAAGCCTTTCCGGCAATGACAGAGGCCTGTGAAGCCTAATATGGAACCCTTAATTGAAAAGGAGGCTCATAAATTTCTTGATGCAAGGATCATCTTCCCAATCTGACATTCCACATGGGCTACAAACATGGTACCCATAAGAAAGAAAACTGGAGAGATTAGATTGTGTGTGGATTTCTGGAACCTCAATAAATCTTCTTAGAAGGACAATTACCCGCTCCCGTCTCTCGAGAAAGTATTGCAAAAGGTCAATGGGTCTCAAATGATGTCATTTCTAGATGGTTACTCAGGCTACAACCAGGTGATGGTGCAGGAAGAGGACATGCTGAAAATGACATTCACAACCAAATGGGGGACCTTCATCCACCGCTAGATGCCTTTTAGACTGATTAACGCCGAGGCCACTTTTAAGAGGGAAATGGACATAGCTTTCAAGAAACTAGTTGGGAGGTACATTATCATCTAAATGGATGACCTCTCAATTTTCTTGAAACAAAGAGCTAACCACTTAAATGACCTCAGAAAATGTCTTCAAAGGTGCAGGGTATTTAGGATTTTCATTAATCCCAAGAAATGCGTGTTTGGGGTAACTAAAGGAAAACTCTTAGGACATATTATCTCTGAGAAAGGGATAGCCATAGATCCTAAAAGGGTAGAGGCCATTCTAAATTTGACTCTTCCGTACAGCCGCAAAAAACTAAAATATTTCTTCGGGAAGATCAACTTCGTAAGGAAGTTCATTAGCGATTTTGCAGAGATAGTAAAACTATTGAACGAAATGCTCAAGAAAGACACAAAGATTGAATGGGCTCTCCTAGCCAAGAAATAATTTGAAGAGATTAAACATGCCATTTCCACAACACTGATCCTAGTCATCCCAGACTACACTATCCCCTTTAAAGTTTACTCTTTTGCATCTGAGCACTCATGCGCAGGCATCCTCACAAAGAAGAAGAATAGTGAAGACGAGAGACCCATAGATTTTATGAGTTTCCCTTTCAAAGAAACTAAGCTTAGATATGCAAACCTAGATAAGTAGTCATTCGCTCTTGTCAAATTGGTAAAAAATTTTAGACATTACATCTTGAGAAGTAAAGTCATCAGGGTAGTTCCAGACACAGCTGTAAAGTCCCTTTTGTTGCAGAATGAGCTGGGAGAGCGGAGAGGAAAATGGATGGCCATCATCCAAGAGTTTGACCTTGAAATCAAACAAATGAAATTAGTGAGAGGCCAAGGCATGACGAAGCTGATCTCTATGGTTGGAGAAGGTCTGGTATGCCAAACCTACACTGATCAAGGTGTGATCAGTGATGTATGGTACAAGGACATAGTGTATTATCTACTGCAAAACTGTTACCCAGAGGAAATGAGTGGTTCTCAGAGAAGAACCTTGAGAATCAAGAGTATCTCCTACATGTTGAAGAATGGACAAATGTACAAATGCAATTATGAAGGCCTATACCTAAGGAGCTTGGACAAACTCAAGGCTAAGGAAATCCTAGAAGATTTCCATGACAAATACAGGATGGGACATGGGTCAACTGATGCAACCACTCACTAAATCGTAAGGGAAGGGTATCTTTGGCCTACGATATTCAGAGACACCAGCCAGCATGTGAGGTCTTGCCACACTTGCCAAACCAGCACAACTCAAGAGAGAAACCCTGCAATGCCCCTACAACCAGTATATGAGCTATGCTCATTTTCCCAATGGGGATTAGATTTTGTTGGAATGATTAACCCCCCTTCATCTACAGGACACAAGTTCATCTTGATAGCTATTGACTACTGCACATGCTGGATGGAAGATCAAGAACTAAAGAATTGTACTACAGAGGTCGTGACCAAATTCTTGGAGGAGCGCATTGTAACCAGGTTCAGGATGCCATTTTATTTGGTATGTGACAATGCTCCCTCTTTTTCTTTGGCCTCACTCATGAAATGGGCCTTCAAGAACCAAGTAATCCTCAAGTTCTCTTCAAATTACTATCCTCAAGAAAATGGTGTAGCAGAGTCTACCAACAAGAACTTAACGATAGTGATCAAACAACTCCTGGATGACAACCCCATTGATTGGCACATGCAATTGAAATACGCTTTATGGAATAATCGCGTAAGGATAAAAAAAGCCCTAGGGACATCTCCATACCAGCTAGTCTATGGATTACAACTAGTATTCCCTATGAACTTAAAGATCCCATTCCTTAGATTCATCGACCAATATGTGGGAGGAGAAGATCGAGTACAAGTTCAGCTCATGAATCTCCCTAACCTAGAGGAGAAGCGAGCGTCAGCTCTAGAGCATGTATCAAAACATCAGGCTATAGTCAAGAGGTGGTTTGACAAGAGAGCCACCCTTAAAGCCTTTAGGATCTATGACCTTATCCTCATGTGGGATAAGGCAAAAGAAAAGTTTGGCAGCCAACCAAGTTTCAAAGATTGTGAACAGGCACTTATTAGATATCAGAGATCCTGGGGGAAAACACTTTTAGGATCAACACATTGAATAGAGAGTTGATCCCATTGCTAGTCAATGGACAATTCCTCAAACATTACTTTGGGTCCTAAGCAGGACTGTCTTCCATCCCTTGTACCATAGTTCCCCTTCTTTCATTTTTTCCTTTCGTTGTTTCGTCGCCTGCCGTCAATCTTTTCTTCCTTTCTTTGTCGGGGCTCATTTATTGTTTTGGGTTAGTGTGTCCTTGGATCCATTGCAAAGTAGTCCATAAATCAAAGCTAGGGTATTTCTTAGTCAATTCCTCCAAAGAAATGTACGACGCAAAGAACATTGACAAAAAGGGCAAAGTGCTGACAACTATCTGTGATCAATGGGAAGAAGTTCAAGGCTTGGTTATCCAAATCACAAGACACACTAAAAGGAAACACTCAAGAGCAATGGTTCCTTGAGCATTTGATAGTTGTGACCAACACTAGTGCATAGATTTTGGTACCCACCGATCCTAGAACCCAGGTCTGAATGAATGCAAAGGTGGTAGCAAAAGAAAAGGGAACAACTGAAGAGAGAAGAAAAGAAGCACATGAAAAGAAAAGTGTCCCAAAGAGGCCACAAGTGTGAAATCTGGGTGGCACAGCCTAATCATTTCCCAGATTAGATTACATATGAAAGGAGAAGTTCATTACTACAGACCTGAACACTTAGAATACACAAATATCCGAGGCTTGATACATTTCAAGATCACAAAGAAGAAATGAAATGACTGTCCCAAAGAATAGAACTCTCAAAAGAAAGATAGCTATAGCCTAGTAGATGGAACAAACTTGGGTGACTATGACAACCTCTACTAGGGCTATGAATGCCCAAATGGTAGTAGAGAAAGGTTATACTTGGGATTTGGGGAAAACTTTTTCGGGGCTATGAATGCCTGACTAGCAGCAGAGCTCTTTCCAGGAAACCCTAGTCTACTTGGCAAAGGTTGGTTGCAGCTGGTGAACGCTCAAGTTACCACAATCAAAGGTCAAGGAATGGATACACATTAACACACACTGGGAAGCCAATGGAAAACCTTAGATTGGAAGTCATTGAAAGATTGGTTGACACTCACCCCTCTTGTCCTTGTTCTACTGCAAAGTTACATCTCGAAAGAGAAATAATGATAAAGAAATGCCCTGGTCATTCCTCCTTTTGTCAGGGCTATTTGTTGTGGGTCCACAACACACACCCCATTTTTTGGTCCTCTAACCACGGGGACCCCCCTTATTTTTCTTTTTGGTTCTTGGTCTTGTCTGCCCCCTTGAGTCCTTGCTCAGTCAGTCTTAGAAGAACATGTATCAACATTATTAGACAAGGAAAAGCACCTTTTTTTGACCTTTCAACCCTTTTGGCATTTCGGGGGACCATAGTACTCCAAAACACAAAAATGGCCAAAAATCCAAAAGTCGGTCCTTTCAGTGTTTTCTACCTTCAAAAACACTGAAAGTTTAAAGGCATCTACCTCCATAATTTTGGTGTCTCAGACACTAAAACCACCAAAAACACTGACATAAGGCCGACGGGTTATAAATTGCAAAGGCCCCAATTCAAAATCACTTTGTGTTCTTTCTCAAAATTCATTAAGAGCTTGCAGCTTCCATTATTTTTTTCCTTGACCCTGAGATTGATTGCACATGGTTCCAAGCTTCATTTTTTCATCCTCCTCCGCTCCTAGCCCCTCTGAGGTAGGTCTCCTTTGCTGCCTCACATTTTCTTTTCCCTCCTTAGGTTTCTTTTTAGGTTTTAGAGTTTATTTCCCCCTTGTGCTTGTCTGACCTAGGGCGTGTGGATTTCCTTCTCCCTTGGTCTTTAAGGGCCTTTGGGCACCTTCATTTTAGCAGGAGGTCTGTCCATGTTGAGTCAGGTTTTGCCCTCTAGTTTTTGTGTTAGGGTTTTATTCAGTTGTGACCTTTTTTGTAGGTTTTCGGCCTCTGAAAGGCTGAAAACTAGGTCTAGTCATAGTCTGTCTCTTTTCAGGGATTCAAAATGATGAAAGGGTCAAATCCCCAAATCTGAATTCCCAAAACCTGATTTTCAATCTTTGTGATTTCATATTTTTGGTGTCCGTAGAGCCTTTGAACTTTCAGATGTCAAAGGGTCTAAAGAAGTTCACTCTCCAAATAGTAGCTTTTCACACTTTTGGCCTTTTTGGCCTCCAAACTAGTTTTCAGCGTCTGAAAACCTGGAAAGGCCAAAAGTGCAAAAAACCTACATTGCAGGTTACTTAGAGTTTTTGCTCTACTTTCTTAGTTTAGTCTGCTTTCTTTCAGTTTGTCTTTCAGATAAGATACTGATACTTGCATGTTTTACTACGCTTGAGAAAAAGACTACTTCACCCATGAAATACCAGTACAAGGGGAACATTCCCCCTTCCAAAATTAGCAACAGGCACAACAAAATCACTGATACTAATATTGAAAATGTGGATTGGGTGACTTCCTAACAAGGTGTGGCCAACTAGCTGGGAGATCAGAATATTGTACCTCCCTGGTGTTAGCAGGACTGGTCAGTGCAGCAGCCCACCCAGTAGCCGTGTCTTCACCAGAGCTGATCATGACCCTGGAAAACCATTATGACTCCAATAAAAGGGTGGTCTAGAATACAAAAGGCCAAGTATTATTGGATATCAGGCCAGATGTCATACAAGATGTCTTTCATCTCCACAAAGGCGTAGATAAGTTCTATGACTTTTACATGGAAAAGGGAAACTTATGTAGGATTTGAGAAACATGCAAATCCACAGAACCTGAATACACCTGCATGCAAATGACCTGATACAAAGTAGAAGCACAAAGATGAAAAAGCAGAACTCAGAGATGCTCAAAAGAAGAGTCACGATATTATTCTCTAAGATGTAAAAAAAAATTACAAAGTTCAGCCTATAAAGGTGAACAAACCCTAATAACAAAAAAGCTAGGTTGCGCAATATAATTAATATAAAGTATTAATTATATGCACCTAAGAGATAGCTTAAGCAAAAAAGAGTAAGAAAACTAACTAATTACTCTAACACCCCCCCTTAAGAAAAGCTCAGGAGGTAAGCTAACCTAGCACAGCTATGAAAGTAGGGAAAGAGGGTCCTGGCAACAAGGCCTGATCAGGTACCCAACAACAAGGAAATCTCTGTAAACCGGAGACAAAGGAGAAAACCCAGTGGGAAAAACTCCTCTCCAAAAAGAGATATAAAAGCAAGCAAAGACAAAAAGAATGACTTCAAGCGACTCTCTCAAAGCCAGTAGTACAATGTGTGCTACCAACCCCCCTGTGAGAGAGGGTCGAGGCTCCAAAGCCCCCCCAGAATGAAAGAACCCCTGGAGCAATGAAAAAACCACTATGACTCCAATGCAGAGGAGTGAAAGTCAGTGGGTGCTGAAGAGGTGACCTCGAAAGATGAGGTGTCACTAGAAGGCCGAGATGATGCTCAAATGAGAAGACACGAGGATCCTGAAATGGAATCCCCAATGCAAGGGGTATGACAGGTGTGCTGACACTGTCATGAGGTAGGAGATGAGTGTCCTCTGTAGAATCCTCAACAACTGCACCTGGTGGCTCGATGAATGGAGCTAGAGGGTTAAGTAGTGCTGAAGAAGAATCCTACTAAAGAGAAAAGTATGCCTCAGGATGTGGTGTGGCAGTCACAACACTAGTCTCGGGAACAACACAAAGGTTCAAGCGACCTGACTGCACCACATGATGCTCTCTCGAAAGAGGAGAGCTGAGCTCCGACAGTGGAGATGGTGGACCAAAGTGAGAGAAGGTGTAGAGGCGGGTGGAATGATCAACTGTCCCTGTAGTAATAATGCCTCTTGTCACACTATCCCTGATGAAGACTGAATCAGCCGTGAACTCAACTGTCTTCCCTGACCCACTGTGTGTAATCTGATAAATGGAGAGA
The DNA here is from genome assembly GCA_018584345.1 of Thuja plicata. Lineage (NCBI taxonomy): Eukaryota > Viridiplantae > Streptophyta > Pinopsida > Cupressales > Cupressaceae > Thuja > Thuja plicata. The sequence continues at coordinate 5,101,784 of MU224931.1, forward strand.
AGGTTTGCAGAGAGAGATGGAATATACAATACATCATTGAATGTGCCATCTTGAATGCTGACTGAACCTATCCCGCAGACTGTCTGTATAGTGTTATTCCCCATGAGAATATGAGGAATAGGAGAAGTCTCAAAAGAAGAGAACAAGTCCTGAGAAGATGCCATATGGTGAGAAGCACCTGAATCCAGTATCCAAGGGACCTGTGAAGGGGATGCAACAAATGCCCATAATGCATGACCCTATCCAAAATCCTGTCCAGATGTCGAAGAAGAGGCAAGACTGAAAAGAAGACCCCTGTGATGTGGAAGAGGATGGAGAGGAAATATTTCTTTTCTGAAGGAGAGCTTGCAAATCTGCAATCTATTTCTCATAGCCATCAAATCTCTTCTGAAAACACTGGGACTCATCATGGGGCCCCTTTTGATAATACGAACAAGTGGGGTTCTGAGACTTCTGTTTCTCCTTCTTAGAAGAAGATGGTGGGCCAGAAGGGTTTTGAGAAGGTGAATCAGATATCTGCTTCGGCTTCAACTTCTGTGTCTCCTGAGATGACTTGGCAAGCAATGCCTGTGACTGTGAACCTGTAAGAGAATCCATTTGACTGAGTTTGGACTGCTCACGAGTTAACCTGTCATAGAAGGTCTCAAAAGAGGGCATAACATGTTGTGCACCCAGTGCATCCATAGTGGAGTAGAAGGTAGAAGTGAAGATCTGATAAGGACCATGAAGCTTGGAGATTATCAGGAAGATACACTCGTCATCTGACTTCGTCTTTCCAGCAACCTGTAAAATAGATCGAAGGGACTTGAACTTCATCAGGAAGTCCTCAATGCTGGTGAATGAGTCAGGTGCCAAAGAGGTGAACTCTGCATCTATCTGGAGAATCCTAAACTGATCCATGGTGCCAAACAAGGTGGAGAACTTGTCCCACATATCCCTAGGTGTAGTCAGACCATCCAGGTGGAACAACAACCCATCTGAAATGTTCATGGCAATGAAGCCCATTGCCTCATCCATCCTGTTTCTGTTCATAAGTGCCTCATAAGGCCTCTGAAGAACTGGATGAGCTGCATCCATGCAGAACCATAAACCTCATGACATGAGGAGTCTGGTCATGTGTGGCTTCCATGTGTGATAGTTATGTGGTGTCAGCCGGGCCATAGAAGGGTCCGACATTGAGAGAAGAATAAGATGAAAGTAGAAGGGTCTATTTCTGAAAGTAAATAATAGAAATAAAAAACACCCCCCCTCACAATGTACGATTCTAACCCCCATACAATAGAGAACCAATAACTGAAAGTACAAAGAAGACTAGAGAAAAACTTGTACACTAGAAGAAAAGTAGAAGGGAAAACGAAGCCTCTACTTCAATGCTGAAAACAGGAACTCAAATGGCTGAATTAGGAAACCAAACTAGCATCATTGCGTCCGTCTTGGAAAGAAATTTCTGATGATATAAGATACTTTCATTTTTGAGTCTGTTTGCTCAAGTTACGAGCAAAAAACCAACAGGACCCTCAAAGAACATGCTCCCTGGAAAAATATAGGGCCCACCTTAAAAATGACGGCCGTTTGGCCGTCGGTTGACATCTTGGTGATGTCAGCTGACGTCACTGCACGGAGACCGGGCGGAGGCCAGGCGGCAGTCGAGTGGAGGCAGGAGCCGGGTGGGGCAACAGCGGCGGGTGGGCTGGGCGCGGGCGGCGGCCGGGCAGAGAGGAGGCAGCGGCGGGGCGGTGGTGCACGGGTGGTGCACTGCCCAGAAGCTACGTGCAGGCGGCGTGGTGGTGGTGGGCGATGGCAGCGCCTGCCTGCGTGAAAAAAATGCATTTTTTTTCAAGGATTTGCCTCAATTTTTGAGTCGTACGGCCCTAGGAGGCCAAAAATTTTTTCCTGTGGTCACAGAGGCCAAAATAGTCAAACTTTATATGTTTTTTGACTTTCTCGGGCCTTTTGAAGGCAATGGCAGAGTCTGTTTTGGCTAAAATGACTCTATAAAATGGTGCCTCCTTCAAAATGATAGAAAACCTTAGAGAAGCTGTGGCTGTCATCTTCGAATCATGGCTTCAAAACCCTTTGATCAGGAAGCGATAGGGTGGCTCTGATACCATGTAGGATTTGAAAAATATGCAAATCTACAGAACCCGAATACACCTGCATGCAAATGACCTAATACAAAGTAGAAGCACAAAGACGAAAAAGAAGAACTTAGAGATGCTCAAAAGAAGAGTCACGATATTATTCTCTAAGATGTAAAAAAACATTACAAAGTTCAGCCTATAAAGGTGAACAAACCCTAATAACAGAAAAGCTAGGTTGCACAATATAATTAATATAAAGTATTAATTATATGCACCTAAGAGATAGCTTAAGCGAAAAAGAGTAAGAAAACTAACTAATTACTCTAACAACTTATAGTTCATAAACTATGAGGAGGTTCAGGAAATCATACAAAGGCTCTGGGCTGCATGCCCAGAGGTATTTCCAAACAAACCCCTTGGACCATAAATAAATTTTGAAGAGACAATTTCTGACACTTCAGAAATTTCCTTAAGGCAAATTTTGAAGCTTTCAGCATTTTAGCCCATGAAAGTAGAACAATTTTTGGCCTTTCGACCCTCCAAGTTTTTGGCTTTTTTGGCCTTATAGATACTGCAGGCTTTTTGGCTTCTGAAAATTCCAAACTTTGGACAAAGGTTCTGATGGTGAACAGTTAGAATTTTTTGACCCTAAAAAGTTTTAGAGTAGAGGTCGAGGTCCAAAAAAATTGGGTGTTTCCAGCGAGATCACATTTTTGCACACCAGTTGAACTCCATATCTAATTGATGGTCAGCATGAGTTCATTTTGAAGAGACTAATGGTCCCATATCAGTCTCCACTACTAGCAGAGCTTCCAGATGAAGATTCCAAGGACTCCCAAAAATAAGAAGAAGATTCCATGTTTTCAGGGGAAACCCTCCTTTTCTCTTTCTTCTTGGCAAGTTTGACCCTCCTTGCATGGGAAAACTGATTGTAAATGGATTCTTGGATCTATGCAAGTTATCTAGTGTCAGTTAAGAATAGTTTCCCTTTCAGTAAAGTTTTAGTTTAGTTTGTATTTGTCTCTAATGCCCTAAATTCAGAATTCAGAGTTGGGGATCAAATTCTATATATTGTAATCACAAATCAATGTAAAGGGTCAGATTCTTAATGCAATAAAGACATACATTTGTTGCTTCATTCATGGTGTGTGAATTGCTGCTACCTATGCAAAATTATTGAATGTATGCTTGCATTATTCATTATTTTTAGAGAGCCTCTTGTTTATTGTGCTTGGAATTCATGTTTATTTAGTTGGAGTTTGTTGTTAATTACCTTACCTTGCTATGATGAATGTGTGGAAGAGATCATCTTTGGGCTTAACGATAGATCTATCTCGTGGGTGCGCACATCTTGGTGGCTGTTTAATTTGATCGATCTTGAATATCTTGCACGAGTGAATATGTTTCCTCTCCAAATGCTTGCATTTGTGGGGTAGCAAATTGTGACTTGGTCTAATTTGTGCCTTGTGGGTTTATTCCAAATATCTCCCAACATTCAATTCACAAGGAAGGGTTTACAATGGTTTATGTTCGTAGGATTTTATTTTCAGTAATTCATTTTACTTCTCATTACTCTGTTCTCTCTTTAAACTCTATTTTCAAATCTGAAAATCCATATCTTGAAAATACAAAATTGCACTTTATTTACAACGCCCATATTTTTTAAATGGAAAATACCAAAAAAGAACTAAAGTATTTTGTAGTTTGATGTCTTGAAGGTACCAAAAAAGGCCTCCTCATGAACATTCACATTTATCTTCAACTGAGTAACCAAGCAGGTTGTGACCCGACCTCGGAGAACCTTGGGAATAACCTTGTTATTATTTCAAAAGAGGAAATCAAATTATCGAGATCCTAGCAAGTTGGCTTGTGTCAAAGCAATGCTCAACAAGTCCTAAATAAAACATGCAATTCCTCAATCTATCAAATTTGAACTGATCTGACCTAAACCCTAGGTCCTAATTAATCATCATACTTGATTAATTAATTAATTCCTAAAAATGCAATACATTGGCAAATAAACTTTATGTTAATTATTTAATTGATATTTCTGATATATTAATTAAATAAAATTACAAAATTGTCAATAAAATTCAAAAGGGAATTAAATTAATTAATAAAAACAAAATGTGCATTTAAAAATGCATATGATGTCATCAACTAATTTTTGAATTGGAAATAAATTTGGTTTATTCAGTTAATTTATTATTATCTTTTCTTATTTTGGAAACATTGCTATTAATTAAAAACTAATTTTGGAAGTGTCCAAAATAACTGATCAGTCAGTTCAGTAAACTAACTCTTTCAACCAATCATCATCTTTACACACGGATTGTGCTTCCTCATATCGAATCGTGTCCACTCCTTGGATTTTTATCTCTACTGCTGATTGGACATAGATTTTCTATAAAAGAGAGCCTCATTTCCTTCACAAAGGATCCCAATTTTAGCTATCATTATTATATTGCTTTTAGCATTCAAGCATTCAAGCATTTTTCATTCTTAGTTTCAATTACTTAGATTTGTTAATTATTATTTTTAGTTGCATGCAAACTTCATAATCTAGAGCACTTTCAATTGGGGATTTGAAAAGAATAAAAAAATTTCAATTTGGTGTTATAAAATCAATCTAATTAGCTTGGGATCAAATGTGCATTTGCATATTTATTTAGAATAAATCATTTAGCTATTTCAAATCCTTTGTTTAGGATATGGTGTAGTCACTATTTCTTGTAATGACCCGAGAGAAAGATTCAAGCTCCTGCCTACTAGAAGGAAATGAACCGATGTCGGTTAGCCTCGATCATTTTAGTATTCAAATTTTATCATTTTCTAATAATCTAACCCCGTAATGGTTCATTGAAGTGTGTGTTTGCAGCTATAGGTACCTAAAATCACACGCACAAGAGCAAGAGGAAAACTGGTATACACCATTTAGAAGGATCTATAATCCATCACCAAAAGGTCCCCTATGTAGTAAAGTGAGCACAATATAAACACTTAGAAGAATATATATCAAGGTGGACAGGCACATGACAGAGGCTCCCTATCCTAATCAAGTAAGTTGTCCCATAAACACATCAGAGCCATGAAAATGCATGGTGGAGGAGTAACATAACCCATCCAAAGCAATGTGATCCTACATAAAGATCAAGAATCCAAGACAGTCATACAAATAAGGTGTGATCACAAGTGCATAACAAGTAAGCCTTTTATCTTTCAAAATAATGATCTAAAAAATGTATGCTCAGAAGATGTAAGAGGGAGCTATCCAGGTCATAAGTACACACGAGAGGTATGAGATGATCATCTTCAAGAAGTTATTCCATGAAAATGAGAGACAAAGAATTACCATATCAGTCAAGGAGCAAAATGGAGGGTATGCCATGTAGCAATCACCCATCATGATAGAGATATTAAAGAAAAGAATGGAGGTACAACACCTTGCCATAACTTTTTAATATGAAAATCATACATTTATGTTTATCATAGCGCCCCAAAAGTTGATACACATTTAAAGAGAAAAATAGCAAGTCTAATATGGGTGTTTATGCAAATATAATTACATAATATTTTAAAGAATGAAAACAACATTAAGCATGTCCCATGAGCCTCAATGGAGTAGATCACAATGATTCCAAATGCATCTCAGATAATAGTGCCACTTACAGACAAAATAAAAACAACATTCATGTTTATTTTAATACTAACTCTTCTCCCACAGTCTCTCATGATGTGACCAATGAGAAATAACAACATAATGCCCCAAAGCAGAGATAAGTATGATGCATTTCATCTCAGCAAAGATAAAAAATAGAAATCATATGCTATACATAAGAGTGATAAAACAACATTTACATACGTATCTCAGAAAAGATGAAACAAAATTTGCATATACATATCTCAGCAAAGGAAAAACTACATTTTCATACATGGAAAAAACAACAAGCATATGTTGCGCAACAGAGGTGTGATGCATTTGCATATGTATCTGAGCCAAAGATATAAACAATATAATGCATTTACATATGGATCTCAGAAAAGACAAAATGACAAAGGCATGGTGCTTTCTAATACATATCTCAGTTAAAAAACTACATGTTCATATGTAGAAAGAACAAGCATGATAGAGGTAGGATGCATTCCACATGTATCTCTAAAAATAGAAACACAATATATCTTTTTCTCATAAACCAAATAACAAGACAATGCCATGAAAGCATAGTTCAAAGAAAGTAGTAAACAATGATGCCCTCATGCAAGCCACAACCCATGCAATGGAAGAACTCGGGCTCAATGATGCCCTAGCATAACCACAACCTCAATTATTAGAACACCAAGAATTCAAGATAGTTTTACAATGTTTGAAGCAAGGTTAATAGATTCAACATGATAATCTAATCCATTTTGTAGCCACAACCAAAGGAAGATGCATAGAAAAACCAAATGAAGGCAACTCAAGCCCAAGTAAACAATGCAAAGATCATGCAACCAACAAAGTTATAAAATGAAGGAAAAAATGAAGATGATCCACCTACCTCACTGCCATATATTTCCATTGTCAAACTCTAGCAAGTCCAAAGCATGCTTGATGCAAAATAGAAACATCCCCCAATGGTGCCATATTTCCCAATTGAAGTGGCAGTTAGGGCATCGTCAAGCTTGAGTTCTTTTTGATGCAAAAGTGATATGAAAATGTCAAAGGCCAATTAGAGTATGGTTTTAAACATGTGGTAAAGGTGGGGAATTTTTTAAAGTTTGTTCCCTAGGATATGATTAAGAGTTTTAATCTTGCCTAAATAAGGGAGTAAAAAGGAAATAGAGACCTTTCTCTAGATAGTGAGAATATTTTAGTAAAGTCATTTTGGAAGGGGCAATATTAGAAATGTAAACATATGTCCCCTAAGTCCTAGGTGTCATTGTTTCCATTGGATGATGTATTTAGAAGTCATTATTAAAGTAAAAATGAAGCCTAGTGAAGATGGGATGGTCTAGTAAGTATCATTCATGCACTTTCATATTGTAAAATATTTGACAAGTGATATTATTATAAATCATCTTGTTTAAATATTACCTACCAATAAATGATTAGGGGAGATTATGTTTTATTTTTATAAAGGGGAAGGTTCTTAAGGCATAACTTCTAAAAGTGTCTCCATGTCACCACCTTTAGGGGATGTTAGGTCACTTAGATTTGAGAACCATATCCCATTGACCTAAATGCAAATTTTTTAGAGATTATTGCTTCCTTCAGTACCAAATTTGGTGGAGACAGTAATGGGATTCCAAATTTCTTGGAAATGCAGTTTCTTACCTCTCAGCTATTTATACCTCTTACATTTTGTGATAGAGGAAGTTCTTGCATCCTATCACACTCTAAGATATGTATGTTTGTAGCTCTTGGAGAAGAAGATTGTGTCTTGGATCCTTTTGGTTGAATGCAAAGCAGTTGTCCTTCTTTTCTTATTGATTTTATGAGTCATTTGATTAGTTTTGTGTCAATGTTATTATGATTAAAAATGATCCTTTACTTGATATATTGTTCATTTAAAATGTTTAGAAGCACATTTTGTTGCCTAAAGTCCTAATTTTTGTGCATTTACAAGTATTTTAGGTTGTGGAACAAATTTCCCTTCCTATCTACATTCATCACCTTATTATTCTTAAGGACAACATTATATGTAGGGTAAAGTTGTGAAGTTATAACTTATGCTTTAATCCACATTGTGAGTTCTTTTGCAATCTATGGATCTTTCAATTTGGTGACTCACCCCAGTTTCATTTTTAGTTCTAAAGTTAATGCTCTTCTTTCCCCTTTCCCTTCTAAGTTCAATTTAGTTCTCAGGTGATTCAAGGGAAGCCGACCCTTAACCCAAAGGTCTAATTTCATCCTAGGTCACCCACAACCTGAAAGCAGTCCCATGTTTCATATGATCACTAGGTTTCATACTTAGCCCTTGTGGGTGCAATCCTAAGTGACAATAATTTTTGACACACGCGGTGGGACCGAGTCTTTTGAGCCAGTATTCTAAGAAAAGTTGTATATGAGTTGCTATTTGGTATGAACAATAGCTATGTCCTTATTATGAATTGTGAGATATCATTCCTGGTGGCTCCAATATTTTCTTTATATAGATCAGTCTTTATAGCACATGAGTGGGATACCAACTAGGTAGTAGGAATCCATTTGAATATATAGAGCTACCCTCATCTAAGAAGAAGAGTGGGGTAGCCAAGGACACTCAGTCATAGCCTAGTGCATCTCAACCTACTGATTCTAGTCATATCCCTACGAGTTTTCCTGCTATACCACCACCCCTATTAGCTCAAGTGCCCCCAGTAGTTCAAGTTCTCTTAAATCCAACTATGACCAGAAACCAAAATTTTGTGGCTTTTAACTAGGGTAGCCCTCTGGATTTACAACAACACAATGACATACCCATAGGAGCTATTAAAATATTTCCCATTTTTATCGGAGAGGATCAAACCTCGATCATTGAACACATAAGATATGTTCCATCCCTCTATGGTATTTATCACATAACCCATGATAATGTGGATGTAAGGTTGTTAGAAGGATCGTTTAAGGGAAAATATTTGCAATGGTTCTGGGGTTTAGCATTTATTCTATATCAACCTGGGATGAACTAGGTGTTGCCTTGACTATTTAATTTGAAGATAAATCTAACCACCTTTCCTTGGTAGAGAATTTGACTACCATAAAGAGGCAACCCCATGAACATATGATTGATTTTAATTTTAGGTTCCAATGGACATGGAACAGGATCCCAGTAGCAGTTAGGCCTTCAAGCCAACATGTTTTTATGTATTATTTGAGGGCACTTAACAATGAAATTTTTGTGATGATCCAGTTTATGGGAGGAAACAACATGCCAATAGCCTTTGATATTTCCATAAGAGCTGAAAATAATCTCATCCAAGATGGGAAATAGCCCCAAGGAATCTAATTCCCATCTTCCAAGAATTATAACTTGTTCCTAAAGCTATCCCAACCTTGTCATCTATTCCCCATACCCATGTCTCTTTCCCAACATGCTATTAGTCCAGCTCTAGACTAGTCCCAAGAAATGAAGGAGATTAAAAATACCTTGCAAAAATTTACCAATGAGCTTGTTAGCCTCAAAAGGCAACAGTTTTAGCCCTACCAAAAGTCCTACCAACAACCTTAGCAAGCTCCATACCAGATTCAATATCAGTAAAATAGACCCCCTTATCAGTAAGTCTAGTAGGGATAAGCAAGGAACTATAATCAAAGAGCTAGCCAACCCTACAATCCTAAAATTCTTATTACCTCTAGGGATCTTGTTCTGGTACCATATAAAAATATGGCACATGATTATGAATGGGGTTTCCCATGCAACCAGTAGAAAAATCAAGGTGTTTGTCCCAATGGATTTGGCCAAGCCCTTATGGTATAAAACAATATTATGACTCACTAGGAGGTGCCACTGGAACCTCAGGTTTAGCGAAATCAGCTAACCGGACCTAATGAAAATAGTGCACCTAATGCGGCTCTCATAAATTGGCAGAGAAAGGAGTTCTATGTGGTTAACTTTCCCCTCAGTTATAATCAAAACTATGTTCTAGTTTTAGCTAACACAAGGTCTAATAAGATGGTTGTGGATGCAGAACAACCAGCTCCTCCAAGTTATCAAACCTCGGTTGTGGTTTCACAGCCTAAGGATGCTCAAAATTTTCCTCAGGGACAACCTATATAAACCAAGGAGCCTATGAAGATAGTGGCATAGCCTGTGCTACCACAACTAGATGCTACCATTGGAAAAGGATAGTCAAAGGTACACTTGGGTTTCTTTAATATTATAGAAAAAATGAAGAAAACTTCTATAAGTGTACCTATGCTAGATACTTTATCTATTCATGGGGAAAAGTAATTAATTCTTGATGATTTACCTAATATCTCATTGAATCCATCAGTAAAATCTCCTCCTTTCTATGTCACTCTTATCATTGGAAAGTTCCTAGTGCATAACTATATGATTGACTCAGGGGAACACAGTTCAGTCATACCTAAGAAGTTAGCTAACACCTTAGTGTTATCTTATGGGCCTCTAGATAGGCTTGTTGTCCAATTAGATGGATCATCATTCAACACAGTTGGAGTGATAAAGGACCTAAGTCTCACATTACACAAATGACCTAATTTATCCATCCCTCAGGATGTCTATGTTATTAACCTACCACCTTCATTTTCCATTTTCCTTAGCATAGACTTTACCGCTAAGTTGGGTGGATACCTTTCATTAGATTGGTCTCACCTATATTTTAGAACCAAGTATGGTATATGGATCATAATCAAATCAAAGAAAATTTCAAAAGATTATGTGGAGCCTTATACACCTAGTCCCATCAACACCAATCTAACATTCCATGAAGAAGAGCTTGTTGTCTCAAACCCAGAGACTCCTAGTGAAAATATTCAAGACATTGCTTTAGATGAATGGGAAGAGGAGAACCTAGAGGATGATCCCTTTAGGAACATGGAGGTGTCTGGTATAGGAATGTATATCATCTATGAGAAGAATTTTTTTATTCCAAACTTGATAAAGAAGGAGGATAAGGCTCTAGAAAAATAACAAAATGATCTATGGCAGTATCCTTTGATGGTGCCAAGAGAAAGATCAGTGCCAAAGGAGGGATTATACTAATTTCACTAGAAAAGAAAAGGTATTATTCTTTGGTATGCTTTTCCTTTAGCTGTACTAATAACATAGCAGAGTATGAGGCTCTAATTCATGGATTAGAGTGGTCCAGAAGGAAGGGCATCAAATGTTTATAATTCTTTGGTGACAGTGAGCTAATACTTAATCATATTCATAATATCAACCTCACCAAGAATGATGTGCTCAAAATGTACAAGCATAGGGTTTGGGATCTGATTGAAGGTTTTGATGCCTTTAACTTAACCTCTCTTATGAGAAACCAGCTAAAGAAAGAAGACAATCTAGCTGCTATGAGAACTGAGTATGACATTCCAGAGGAAGTTAACAACACTAGAATGCAGCAGTACATGAAGATCCTTGTAAGGCCTTTGGTTATAGATAATCAGGTGAGATGGAAAATATTTGAAAGTGATGAACAAATCTTAAAATTTTTGATGGAAGAAGTTGAATTCTCTAGTGTTAATAAGAGTAAGTATAAGAATCAATACAATGATCAAATATTGAAAATGAAGACTAGAAATTTATCCAAGGGTTTGGTCACCCTTGAGACTATCTTTAACTATGATGAGTAGCTTAGGAGAGATAAAGCAAGCATCACTGTGAAGGAGGAACACTAACAACCTATCAAGATACTTTGAGATAAGTTCATGAAGCTGGGAAAGTATGCACACATCACAAGTAGAAAGCTTTTGTTTCATTATGTCAGGAATTTAATGATGCATTTTCATGGGAGAAATATGAATTGAAAGGGTTTGACCCTCATTCAGCTCTACACACTATCGATCTTGAGCCCAATGCTAAGCCTGTAATACAAAATAAGAGACATATTAACCCCAAGTTAGAGGTACTAATGAAAGTAGAAATAAGAAATATGATTGAGGATAACATCATATTCCCTATCAGGCATACCTCCTAGATTTCTAAATTGGTGCCTATCAGGAAGAAGAATGGTGAAATTCAACTGTGTGTAGATTTCAGGGATCTGAACCAGACCTCACTTAAAGATCACCACACACTACCCTCCATGGAAAAAATACTACAATTTGTATTATGATATGATAGATTCTCATTACTAGATGGATTTTGTAGATACAATCAGATCCTGGTAAAAGAGCAAGATCAGTATAAGACAACCTTTAAAACTAAGTGGGGTACCATGACATATATAAGGATGCCTTTTGGGTTGTCTAATGCTGGCACAACCTTCCAAAAAGCCATGGAAATGGGATTTTCTGGTCTAATGTATAATTTTGTCTTGGTTTATCTAGATGACATAATTGTCTTTTTAAAAAATATTGATGAACACTTGGTTCATTTGAGATAGATCTTTGAGAGATACAGGGAGTTTGGAGTCCCATTAAACCCAAAGAAGTACATCTTTGTTGTCCATGAAGGTAGACTTCTGGGATATATTGTTTCTAAAAAGGATACAACCATTGAACCCAAAGGATAAGTGCAATCTTGGTACTGCCATTACTAGCACACAAGGAGGGGCTGTAAATCTTCCTTGGGAGAATCAATTTCCTGAGGAGATTCATCCTAAATGTTGCAGTATTGCTTAAAACTATGACACAAATGTTAAAGAAGAATGAAACCTTACATTTAAAAAGCAAAGGTAAAAGGTGTTTTAAAGAGGTCAAGGAGGCAATAGCATCTGCCCCTACTCTAATAAACCCCAAATTTTCAAAGAATTTTACTCTTTATGCATTTGGGAACACTGACACCATATTTGCCTTGTTAGTTCAACAAAATTATGATAAGAAAGAGCACCTAGTGGCCTTCTACAATCAAGGTTTAGATTGATATGAGTTGAAATACACCTCTATGGAGAAGCATGTCATAGTATTGGTAAGAAGTTTGAAAAAATTTAAGCATTTGCTTTGCTAGCTTTCTTTATCTCTCCTAAGCTGATCATCAAAGTTAAATATAGAATCAAGGGTGACCAACCCCTTGGGTAACTTTTTAGTCTTGAATTGCTACATCTGGTCATTATATTAATGCTTATACTTACTTTGATTAACACTAGAGAATTTAACTTCTTCCATAAAAAAGTTTAAGATTTTTTCATCACTTTCAAATATTTTCCAGCTCACTTGATTATCTAGGACCAAAGGCCTCACAAGGACCTTCACATACTACTACATTCTAGTGTTGTTGACTTCCTTAGGAATGTCATACTCATCTCGCATAGCAGCTAGCTTGTCCACTTTCTTGTTTTGGTTTCTCATAATAGAGGTTAAGTCAAAGGCATCAAAACCTTCAATTAGATCCTAAATCCTATGCTTGTACATTTTGAGCGCATCATTCTAGGTGAGGTTGAAATTATGAATATGATTAACTATTAGCTCATTATCACTAAAGGCTTGTAAACATTTGATGCCCTTCCTTCTAGCCCACTCTAAGCTGTGAATTAGAGCCTCATACTCTATTGTGTTTTTGGTACAAATAAAGGAAAATCATACAGTAGAATAATACCTTTGCCTTTCTGGTGAAATTAGTATATCCCCTCCTCCAAAACTGATCTTTCTCTTGGCACCATCAAATGATTACTTCCATAGATCATTGTGCTACTATTCTAGAACCTTATCCTTGTTCTTCATCAAGTTTGGGATAATAACATTTTTCTCATGGATGATATACATTCCTGTGTCATACACCTCCATGTTCCTAAAGGGATCATCCTCTAGGTTCTCCTCTACCCATTCATCTAAAGCAATGTCTGGGATATTTTTAGTAGGGGTCTCTAGGTTTGAGACAACAAGCTCTTGTTTAAGGAATGTTTGGTTGGTGTTGAAGGGACAAGGTGTATAGGGCTCCACATGATCTTTCACAAAGTTTTCTGATTTGATTCTGATCCTTGTACCATACTTGGTTCTGAAATATAGATGAGACTAGTCTAATGAAATATATCCACCCAACTTAGTGAGAAAGTCTCTATTAAAGAAAATGGAAAAGTAAGGTGGTAGGTCAATAAAATAAACATCCTGAGGGATGGAGAAATTAGCAGACTTGTGCAATGTGAGGTGTAGGTTCTTTATTACTCCCACTATGTTAATTGATGATCCATCTAATTGGACAACATGCCTATCTAGAGGCTCATAAGGTAACCCTAAGGTGTCAGCTAACTGCTTAAGTATGAATGAATTTCTATCCCCTAAGTCAATCATACAGTTATGCACTAGGAACTTTCCAATGATAAGAGTGACATAGAAAGGAGGAGGTTTGACCTGTGGAGTCTGATGATTATTCATGGTCTGCATGCTAGATTTTACATTTTGTTGATCTTTGTGGGACACATCAACAATTAGAACCATAGGTTATTCTAAAATTTCCTTATCAGTTAATAAGATCTTAGAAAAATAATCAAGCATTAATTCCTTTTTCCTAGGAATGAATAAAGTATCTAGCATGGGTACACTTATAAAATGTTTCTTCAGTTGTTCTATAATATTAAATGAACCCAAGCTTACCTTCAACTATCCTTTTCCCATAGCAACATCTGGTTGTGGTAGCATAGGTTGTGCCATTTTCTTCATAGGCTCCTTGGCTTATATAGGTTTTCCTCGAGGAAAAATTGAACATCCTTAGGCTGTGAAACCACCACCAGGGTCTGGTGACTTGTAGAAGCTGGTCATTTTGCATCCATGACCCTCTTCTTAGACCTTGTGTTAGTTAAAACTAGGACATAGTTTTGATTATCACCAAGGGGGAAGTTAACCTCATAGAAATTCTCACTCTGCCAATTCATGAGAGCCACATCAGGTATTTTGTGTTCATTTGGGCTAGCTAGATGATTCTGCCAAACCTGAAGTTCTTGTCGCACCTCCTAGTGAGTCAAAATACTATTCTGTACCATAAGGGCTTGGCCGAATCCATTGGGACAAACACCTTGATTGTGCTTCTGGTTGCATGGGAAACCCCATTCATAATCTTGTTCTATATTGTTTTGTGGTACTAGAACAAGCACCCTAGAGGTAATAGGAATGTTAGGATTGTAGGGTTAGCAAGCTCTTTGATTACAATTCCTTGCTTGGCCCTACTAACTTGATTGATAAGGGGTATATTTTGTTGGTATTGAATATAAAAAGGAGCTTGGCAAGGCTATTGGTAGGAATAAAACTATTGCCTTTTGAGGCTAACAAGCTCATTGGTAAATTTTTTCAAGGTCTTTTTAATCTCCTTCAATTCTTGGGACTGGTCTAGAGCTTGACTAGTAGCCTGTTGGGAAAGAGATGGGCCAGGGGGAATAGATGCAAAGTTGGGATAGCTTTGGGAACATGCTGTAATTTTGGGAAGATGGGCATTGGAGGCCTTGGAGCTATTTTCCCAACTTGGATAAGATTATTTTTAGCTCTTATGGCAATATCTAAGGTTTTCAACAAGTTGTTTCCTCCCATAGACTAGATCATCACAAAAATTTCACTATTAAGTGCCCTCAAATAATATAGAAAAGCATGTTGGTTTGAAGGCCCAACTATTGTTGGGATCCTATTCCATGTCCTTTGGAACTTGAAATTTAAATCAATCATATGTTCATGGGGTTCCCTCTTTACGGTATTCAAATGCTCTACAAAGAAAGTTGGTCAGATTTATCTTCAAACTGAGCAGTCAAGGAAACACCTAGTTCATCCCAGGTTGATATATAATTAACTGCTAAACCCCTAAACCATTGCAAAGATTTTCCCTTAAGCGATTCTTCTAACAACCTTACATCCACATTATCATGGGTTATGTGATAAAAACCAGAGAGGGATGCAACATCTCTTATGTGTTCAATGGTCGAGGTTTGATCCTCTCCGATAAAAATGGGCAAGCTTTAAGAGCTCCTATGGTTATGTCATTGTGTTGCTATAAATTCAAAGGGATACCCTGGTTAAAAGCCACACAATGTTGGTTTCTAGCCAATTGTGGATTTAAGATAACTTGAACTATTAGGGGAACTTGAGCTAATAGAGGGGGTGGTATAGAAGGAACACCCACAGGGATATGATTGGAATCAACGGGTTGAGATGTACTAGGCTAGGACTAAGTTTCTGTGGCTTCCATGCTCTTCTTTTTAGATGGGGGTAGCTCTATATATTCAAAAGGATTCCTACCCTACCTAGTTGGTATCCTGCTCATGTTCTAGAAAGAATGATCAACATAAAACAAAGATTGGAGTTGTCAGATATGATATCTCACATTTCATAATAAGGACATTGCTATAGCTCATACCAAACATCAACTCATATGTAACATTTCTCAGAATACTGGCTCAAAAGAGTTAGTCCCACCGGGTGTGCCAAAAACTATTGTCACTTAAGATTGCACCCACAAGGGCTAAGTATTAAACCTTGCAATCGTATGAAACATGGGAATAATTTCATATTGTGGGTAACCTATGATGAAATTGGACCTTCAGGTTAAGGATCAACTTCCCTTAAATCACCTAAAAAAAAATTGAACTTAGAAGGGAAAGAGGAGAGAAGAATATTAACTTTAAAACTGAAAAAATGAAACTATGGCAATTTACCAAATTGAAAGATCTATAGATTGAAAAACAAACTCACAATATGAATTAAAGAATAACTTAGAACTTCACAACTTTACTCTACTTATAATGGTTTCCTCAGGAATAATAAGGTGCTGATTGTAGATATGAAGGGAAATGAGTTCCACTACCTAAAATACTTGTAACTGCACAGAAATTAGGACTTTGGGCAACAAAATATGCTTATACAAACTTTAAATGAATAATATATAAAGTAAAGGATCAATTTTAATCACAATAAAATTGACAAAAAAACTTATCAAATGACTCAAAAAAATAATAGGAAAAGGACAATTGTTATGCATTACATCAGAAGGAGCCAAGACATAATCTGCTTCTCCAAAAGCTACAAACATGCATATCTCAGAGTGAGATATGATGGAAGAACTATCTCTATCACAAAATGTGAGAGGTATAAATAGCTGAGAGGTAAGAAACTGCATTTCCAAGAAATCTGGAATCCCATGACTGTCTCCACCAAAATTGGTACTGAAAGGAATGAAAAATCTCTAGAACTGACAAAATATGTAATTAGGTCCATGAGATATGCTGTTCAAATTTAGTTGACCTAACCTCCCCTAAAGGTGGTGACATGGGGAGATTTTTAGAAATTATGCTTTAGAAAACCTTCCTCTTTTCAAAATCAAACCTAAATCCCCCTAATCATGCATTGGTAGGTAATATTTGAACAAGATTATTTCTAATATATCACTTGTCAAATATTTTAAAATATAAGGTGCATGATGCTCACATCCTGTTCTTACTAAGCTTCCTCTTTATATTTAATAATGACACCTAATCACATCATCCAATGACAACAATAACACCTAGATCTTAGGGACATATGATTACATTTTTAATCTCCACCCCCCCCCCCCCCCCCCCCCCCGCACCGAAAAAAAAGACTTTACTAGAATATTCAAAAAAGTCTCCATTTCCTTCTTACTCCTTTTACCTAGGCAATATTAAAAAGCCCCTAACCATATGCTAGGAAACAAACCTCTAACAGACCCACTTTACCATATGTTTAAAACTATACTCTAATATTCCTTTAATATTTCCATGCCACTTTACTATCAAAAATAACTCAGGCTTAATGATGCCCTAACTGCACTTCACTTGGGAAAGTTGTCATTATTTTGGGAATTTTCTACTCACATAGAGCTTGCTTTGTTGGATTTGGAGCTCGACAATGAAAATATATGGAAGCAAGGTAGGTGGATCATATTTATTGTTTCTTCATTTCATAGTTTTGTTGGTTTATATTGTTGGTTGTATGATGTATCATCTTGTGCTTAAATCTCTGCATTTGTTTACTATATTTCTAGGGCATCATTGAGCCCAAGTTTCTTCTATTCTGTATCTTCTTTGTTGTGTTTGCAACATGGATTAGATTATAGCATTTTGAAGCCATTGAACTTGCAATTTTTTTTTTAAAACTCTCTTGAATGCTTGCTGTTATGAGTATTGAGGCCATGGCTTATGCTTCTTTGTGTGTTGGGCCATGGCTTTCACTAGGGTATCTATGTTTACTGGCTTCTCTTAACTATGATTCCATGCACATTGTTTTCTGATTTGGTTTATGAGAGAAAGGATATATTATGTTGTTGTTTCTTGTTGAGATACATATGAAATGCATTCTACCTCTATCGTGCTTTCTATTTTTACATATGGAAATGCAATTTTTTAATGAGATACATATGAGAAAGCACCATACCTCTTTTGAACAACATATGCTTGCTAATTTTTTAACTTTTTCTGAGATATGTTGCTGCTCCTTTCTTTGAGATTAGAAAATATTTTTTATTTGGGAACCATCTTCATGGATGTTGAAGGCATCATGTTGTTTATTTCTATTGGGAGCTTGAAAAGGGCACTTTTGTTGCTCTATCTTGATTCTGTACTTTGATTTCTTCCAGAACTAGGCCATCATTACTCATTTTTCATTGTTTACACTACATAGAATTATTATAATCATGGATGTTTCTTTTCTCTACACATGAAGTGGCACTATTTTATGAGATACATTTCTACTCCTTGTGACTGTGTATCCATTCTTTGGGGCATTTTGATAAACATGAATATGTGATTTCCATGTTGCAAAGTTATGGAAAGGTGTTGTACCTCCATTCTTTGAAATATTAAGGCATGGTGTTGTACCTCCATTCTTTGTAAGGGTTGCATGTTATAGTCATACTTTTATTTAATATCTTTTTCATGATGCATGACATGCCCTCATGCCCTCTTTGGCTCCCTATGAATGATTTCTCTTTGTCATGGAATCATTTCTTGAGAGATGATTATCTCATCCTTTTAATGTGTACTTACAACTTGGATAGTTCCCTTTTACATCTTGTATGCATGCATTTTGTGGATCATTGTTTGAAGGAGAAAGAGGCTGATTGTTATGCACTTGTGATCACACCTTCTATGTATGACTATCTTGGATGCTTTCTCTTTATGTAGGATCACATTTCTTTGGATGGGGTATGCCACTCTTTCACCATGCACTGTTATGGCTCTGATGTGTTGATAGGACAACTTACTTGATTAGGATAGGGAGCCTCTGTCATGTGCATGTCCACCTTGATGTATATTCTTCTAAGTGTTTATATTGTGCTCACGTTATTGCATAGTGACCTTTTGGTGATGGATTATAGCTCCTTCTAAATGATGTATACTAGTTTTCCTCTTTCTCTCTTGAAAGTCCCATTGAGTACTCCTGCTCCATTGATTGCCCCTTTTCTCAATCAATGCTCCTCCTTGAAGCTATGAGGGACTAAGAAACTCTGTGGAAATGGACCTTTTGATACCCCTCACTATTTCAATGTGTGGTACTATGAGGGCTTGGCACCTGATCATGAGTGCTCTTGTCATGAAAATTAGGTTTTTCCAAGGGCTTTAGAGGGCCTCTTGGCTCTACCTACTTTTCAGAGAAACACCATTCATTGTACTTTGGGGAATGCAACATCTTCCTAAGTGTTTTTTCTCAAACAATATTTTTCCTTCAAAGGTGGCTTGTGATGACTGCCCTTGAAGGCTTCTTACTGTCTAAGAAAGGGCATTTATTGTATATTAATACAATGTCATAACTTCTTCTGCACTTGCACATGGAACAAACAACTTACAAAAAATATGGTACTTCTCCTCCTTCATACATCATTTGAGTTTACACCTGCCTTAAGCATGGATCACTTTTTGATAGCTTATGACTATGTATGGACATGCATGACTATAGATATAGGTAGGTCATTGGATATCGGTTATTTCTTAGATCTTCAGGATCTAACCCATCTTCATCATGCAGGAATTGGAGTAGTTCAAGAGTTGGAGTGGACTCAACATTTTTCCGTTTAACATGCAATGACTTTTATCCCATTATTTGTTTATATTTCACTTATGCATAGATATATGTAGCCATAAGTTATTTAAGGTTTGGCTATGCTCACGGCCTATGTGAGCTCATCTGATTTTATTTTCTTCCCTTTTTCCACATATATATATTCATATTTAGATTCTATATATGATCTATTATATGTATATTATTTTAGTGGATAGTTGATTTTCCCTTCTTTCCTTTTGATGTACTTTCATCTTAGGTCAAGAAATGTACTCAAATATAATCTAGATCATATAATAATGTGCAAACTATGGTATCTTAAAAAGATCACTTAGTAAATAGGTTAACAATTTCCACCAATTGAATACAAGATATAAGATTGATACGATGATTAGTGTTAAGTATCAATGCAGGAAATGCTCACTTTTTATTGTTCAAGGGTTCACGATAGACAACCACATGGAAAGTGGTTGGAGCATAAGAGGAGGTAAAGATCAATCAAATAAAAGGGAAATCTACATTGGGAGCTTTTCCTTGGTTATGAGATACAATTGATTTACTCATTAAGGAATTGCACCGTGTCAACGCGTGTCAGGTTGTCAGACCTTGCGGCCCGTTAGTGGAAAGTAAAGATCAGACAAGTTTCTTTTGATCAGATGGTCAACGCTTTCCCTTGAAGAAGAGATGCATAAAAGATAATGTTCAAGGTATTGTGCCATGAGGACACATGTCCTTCCAGTTAAGTGGGACCTATAGTTTCAATGAAAAGGGATAAGGTTAATGCTCAATTTAGTTGGTGTTCATCGTATGGTTGGCGCATTGCCTTAAAGTGGAGATGCTCAACGAATAGTCTTTGAGGCATTGTGCTTGCCTGCCACGTAGTAGTTCAAGATATTGGGCTCGTGAGTAACTTAAGTAAGATCGACAATCCTATTTTAAATATGGTTGAGATTCAAACCTGAGGTGTTGATGAAATATTTTGTGCCACCTGTAGCCGTTAGAATAATATTTTTTCAAATATTTAAATCTTTTCTCAAAGTTTTCATGGTGGCGGCATAATTGTTTAGGTTGAAGATAGGGTAGATGGATCAGGATGATCTTTCTGGTCAAATTTATGATGTTGGGAGATGTCTCCAAGATATATCTAATCACTTGGGATATTTTCCAAAGATGAATTAATGTGGAGAGGTGACCATTTTAGGGTTTCTAGTTATTTTAAGAATAGCTTTTGTAACCCTAAGTTTATCTGATCTGATATGGTCTACATTGATCAGATCAACTCCTGAGCCTTGGTAGTTGAGGAGTTTGTATATAAGTAGTTTTTGAAGCTTTTGTAAATAGGTTCAGATTATGTAAAAGGACTTTCTATTACACTCCTTCTGTCCTCAAGCTTTTTTATATGTCTGTAATTATCAAGGAGGTTCATATTATGTAAAAGGACTTTCTGTGACATTCTTTCTGTCCTCAAGCTTTTTTTATATGTTTTTAATTCTCAAGGAGGTTTGGAGTATGTGAAACTTTCTATGACATTTTTCCTATCCTCAAGCTTTTCATGTATGTAATTATCTCTGAAGCATAATAGAGTAGCTGAGTTTTTTGGAGAAATCTTTGAGTTACTTTAGTCCTCTTTCTTTTCTGCATTTTTGTGTACATTGTAAATGATTGATAAAGATAATCTTGTGAATTTTATCATTCCTTTTTATCTTGTCTCATTTTGGTACCGATCTACTAGAGTGAGTGTTTTCTTGCAGGTTATAGTTTGTGTTTATGTTCATGAAATCTATTTTTGTGAAATCGTTTCTTTCCTTAAATAGTTTCACCTTAGACCCTACTATGAAAAAGTTTTTGCAAGCCTATTTAGAAAGTTGTACTTTTTTTAAGCAAGATATTTTATGCTAAATCTTAGCCATTTTTGTTATGATTCATGTCATATCTGCTGTATCACCTAATAGATGAAGTTCTTGCTTTATTGTCTTTAGTTTCCTCCCCTTTTCCTCCCAAGTTTTTATTTTAAGTTTCAAGAGCAAAATAGGTGATTATCCAAGAGGAACTGACCTAGAATATGGAGGTTACACTTCAAGTTTAGCAAGGTCCCACAACCTGGAAGTGAATCCCATGTTATACCAGATCCCTATACTCTCAAGTTTAGAAGGGTGAAAATTTGGTGTATAACAATTTTTGGCACGCTCGGTGGGACCAGAGGACTCATTTTCAGTCCACTTTTGTGATCTCTTTGCTACTATTTGGTGTGAACAACAGTACATTATGCATTAGGAGGCGCTAAAGTAGCAAAGATGGCGAGTCTGAGAAAGTATCTATTGGTTTCAAGAAGATAAAGTGTTGGAACGTGAAAAAACCAATTTTTTTTTTCCATTTTTTAGTGATTTCAATAATTTTTCATCTTATATGAATGTTTCAGCATGTCTTCATTTGATAAGAGCATTCCCTATCAGTCTCCATTCCATGAAGGTGTTGTATACACACCTTTATATTAGACATATCAAAATTATCATGTTGTTAGTTTCCCTCAAGACAACACCTAAATTACCAGTATGCCCAACAAGCTCATCATGCTTACCACCCACCCACCACTTCTCAAACTACTTGGCAGCACACCCATACTTATAACTAGTCTCAAGGAAACTATTTCATGCCAAGTCAGCATGAAGATATTTCTAGTCAAATTTAGAACTTGGACAATATGGGACTAAATGAGATTGAAAATATGTCGCTTGATTGGATGAAGTAGTTTTCCAAGATCAAGAGACAACAAGATGTGGATCTATAATATGAGCATTTGGCTTACCAGGAATACAATTTAGTAGCAGAAAATGAATGGTGTTTTCCTTGCAATCAATCACATAATCAGGCTACATGTTTGAATGGATTGGTGAATCAAGCACTCATGGTAAAAAATGCATCAAGAACACATTTGGATGCATTTTCTATTGGGTCAGTGTCACAACAAGATGCACAACCTAATGAGACTGCATTCTTTAATTGGGAAAGAGAATATTTTAGTTGTGTAAATAGTGAATCTTCAATTTCAGCTATGACTCTACTAAACCCATACTTTGAGAAGGGAACTCTAAATTTTACAAGAAGTTTCATAAACAATGAGTTTCCTATTGAAGAAAAGTTAGAAGTGTTGCAGAAGAAGCAGTAGCTTGTCAAACATATCTTCCTGAGATGGGGATGCAACAAAGACAATATGAGGAGGGTCTTGTGAGGGAGTTGGTTGTAAAGAAACAACAAATGAAAGATAGAGAGCTTAATATTCCAAGATTTAAACAAGGTAACCCTTCCAGGTCCTCTAAATTTTAATTTCCAAGTTTTAGGAGAAATCATTCTTTCCAAGACTCTATGTCTAAGGAGATTCAGTCCACCACTCTGCAAGAGCAGTTTGTTCAAGACATTTGTATATCCCAAGGGACCCCTTAGGTTTCTTAGGGTCTTTCTCCAAGTCAACCTTCTTGTCCCACCTCTTTTTCTCTTTATCCTGAGAGACCTATTGTCAATCAAGAGGATTGTTGTAGTGATAAGATAAAATTTGTTGAGAAGATAGAAGAGCAAGGACTTGTGGTGGATGAGCTTTCATGTGATGAATAAAAGGGAAAATCAGAAGTGTTAGTGCTGAGTGATGACTGTGACAAGTTGGGACAACAAGGCATAGAAAAGGAAGATGATGCTCAACCTAAAGTCTTGGTTGATTTGTTCAACAAGCTTCTTTTTTCGTTGAAAGTGAGGGAGACATGCCATTACCTATGGCTGAAGGTAAATTAGAATAGAAAGGTAACCATCAGTAATGAAGTGATAAATATGAAGTTTTCATGCTCTTATTTTATGAGCTCCCTTCTTATGTTGATGAGGATGTAGAAGATATGGTCATCACCACATTACAAAAAAATTTACAATAGCTGGGGGCATAAGTCATCGTGATGATATGCCAATTCATGAACCTGCAGTTATAGAAGAGATTTCCCAAGAAAAGAACATACACAAAAACCTTGAAGATTTTTTTTTTCAACATCATAGAGGGTTTTATGATAGGTTGGGTGAATAATATTTATTCCCTAGGGAAAAGGTTAAAATTTATGTACCTATTGAAGGGAGCCTTGTCTTGGAAAAATTTCTTCCTAAGGATTCTATACATGAACATAAGTTGAAACAAAATTCTAGGAACCTTTAGAGGGTTAAAAGTTTTGATGAGCTATTCACTTGTTTCATAGAAGATGATTGTACTTTGACCAAGGAGGAGGAATCAATGTGGAAAAAAATATGCAAGATAGAGGTAATGCTTCTTTTCCAGGGTGTTCAAACTCTTTTCTCCCCTATCCAAAATCTCTCAGAAAGTAGGACAAACATGATAAATAGAAAGAAAGAGAAGTAGCCAGCATTGGGAAGCCAAGTTTAATTCATTCATAGGGATGCCCAATCAGATTTGTATCTAGTATGGAATCCATTGAAATGCCAGAGTGAATGCTTGCATCTAAGCATGAGGATGCAATTGGAGAAGTATCCAATTTTAAAGTTGTAGCTGAAAATTATCACTTCCAACTCACTTGTCTAGTCCATGACAACAATAGACATGACCAAAATGAGGTTGTAAGTGAATTTTTTTCCATCTTAAATGAAAAATTGTAGTGATTTACTAAATATGTGCATTTGTTTTATATCTTTTCTGTGATGCATACTCATGGAATGCATTAGTTATTGCTTAGAAAGGGGTGTTATTTTAACTATCCAGTGAATGCTTTTGTTTGAATAGGTTCTATACTGGTTAGTTTAGAAGGTTAGGAGTTCTCATTTTTGTTCTTCTTGTGACTCAATGCCTAATGGAATGCCAAAGGCCACTTCTTTTCATGTGTCTACCAGGAAAACATTCAACAAAAACTGCCAAAAATTTTACCCAAAATTTCCTATCCTATTCTCTTTTGGTTTACAAGTGGAGTAAATGTGGCTCCCACAAGGGTTGAGCCTAGCTTATAAGGAATCTTCCCATGGATCTGAGGTCCTTTTCTTGTTTCTTCAAGCATTCCTAGGCCTAGTCTTAAATCCCTTGTTTCAATTTTAATGCAAACCCTTAAACCCAAAGTTTTTGTAGCTCGTTATAATTTCGTGTTACCTTTACAAGGTCAATTAAGTCTTGTAAAGCCCATGTGACACTTTATCTCTTTAGTATTTTATCTCCTAATCTCATGATGCTTGGCAGTTAGTTCTTAACATTGAGCAATCTAGCGAAAAATGTAAAGACTTGACTTTTTATGTTTATCCTAATCTCGTAATGTCATGGTTAAGTCTCAAAAGATCTAGAGATTCAACGAGGACCATCGATGCAAGACTAAGATGAAGGGTTGTCATTGAATATCAGAATGGAACTAGAGTTAAGATTTTTATTCAATGACTCAGAGATATGATTTATCTTTGAATCTCATGATCAGACCATATTTAAATCCAGGATCTAGAGATTTGGAGATACAAAGGATTGATACACAGGATGAGTCAAAGGAAGGTTAAAGAAAAAGAACAGATATAAGATTGATCTGATGATAGGTGTTAAGCCTCAAAGTAGGAGATGCTCACTTTTTATTGTTCAAGGGTTCATGATGGAAAACCACATGGAAAGTGGCCAGAGCATAAGATGAGGTAAAGATCAATCAAATCAAAGAGAAATCTACGTTGGGCACTTTTCCTTGGTTACCAGTTATAGTTGATTTACTCATTAAGGCATTGCACTGTGTCAATGCATTTTAGGTTGTCAGACCTTAGGGCTCGTTAGTGGAAAGTAAAGATCATAAAAGTTTATTTTGATCAGATGGTCAACACTTTCCCTTGAAGAAGAGATGCATAAAAGATAACGTTCAAGGCATTGTGCCACAAAGACACGTGTCCTTCTCAGTTAAGTGGGACCTACAGTTTCAATGAAAAGGGTTAAGGTTAATGCCTAGTTTAGTTGGTGTTCATCGTGTAGTTGGTGCATTGCCTTAAAGAGGAGATTCTCGATAGATAGTCTTTGAGGCATTGCACCTGCCTACCATGTAGCAGTTCAAGATCGTTGGCTTGTGGGTAACTTAAGTAAGATCGATGGTCCTATTTTAAAGATGGTTGAGATTCTAACCTGAGCCATTAATGAATATTCCAAACCATCTATGGCCGTTAGAATCATATTTTTTCAAATATTTAAATATTTTCTCAGAGTTTTCATGGCGGTGGCATGATTTTTTAGGTTGCTGGTAGGGTAGATGGATCAGGATGATCTTTCCAGTCAAATTTATGATGTTTGGAGATGTCTCCAAGATATATCTGATTGCTTGGGATATTTTCCAAAGATGCATTAATGTGCAGAGGTGACCATTTTAGGGTTTCTGGTTGTTTTAAGAATGTCTTTTGTTACCCTAAGTTTATCTAATCTAATCTAGTCTGCATTGATTGGATTGACTCTTGAGCCTTGGTGGTTGAGGAGTTTGTATATAAGTAGTTTTTGAAGATTTTGTAAATAGGTTCAGATTATGTAATAGGACTTTCTATTACATTCCTTCTGTCCTTAATCCTTTTTATATATCTGTAATTTTCAAGGAGGTTTAGATTATGTAAAAGGTCTTTCTATGACATTCTTTCTATCCTCAAGCTTTTTTTATATGTCTGTAATTCTCAAGGAGGTTTGGACTATGTGAAAATTTATGTGACATTTTTCTTGTCCTAAATCTTATCATGTCTATAATTCTCTCTAAAGTATAATACAATGGTTGAGTTTTTTGGAGAAATCTATGAGTTACTTTAGTCCTCTTTCTTTTCTGCATTTTTGTGTACATTGTGAATGATTGATAAAGATAATCTTGTAAATTTTATCATTCCTTGTTATCTTGTCTCATTTCAGTACCTATCTATTGGAGTGAATGTTTGCTTGTAGGTCATAGTCTGTGTTTATGTTCATGAAATTTATTTTTGTGAAATATTTTCTCTCCTTAAATAGTTTCACCTTAGACCCTACTATGAAACACTTTTGTAAGAGATTTCATACTAACTCTTACCCATTTTTGTTATGAGTCATGTCATATCTGGTGTATCAACTAATAGATTAAGTTCTTGCTTTATTGTCTTTTAGTTTCCTCCTTCAATTTTCCTCCCAAGTTTTTATTTTAAGTTTCAAGAGCAAAATAGGTGATTATCCAAGAGGAACCGACGTAGAATCCGAAGGTTTCACTTCAAGTTTAGCAAGGTCCCACAACTTGGAAGTGAATCCCATATTATACGAGACCACTAGAATCTATAGTTTAGTAGGGTGACAATTTAGTGTATAATTGGTTGAAGCTATTCCCACTGAGAGATCCACCAGTAAGGTTGTAATTTATTGTATGTTGCAAAACATCCTAACTAGGTTTGGTTGCCCAGAAATGGTAGTGGTAGATAAAGTAATGTGCTGCAGATTTGAATAATTTAATAATTTCTTCCAACTATATGGGACTCAAATTTCTTATTCTTCCCCATACCACCCATTGGGGAATTCCCAAGCTAAATCCAGCAATAAAAGCCTTATAAAAATTCTAAAAAGAGTGTTGGATAAAAGTTAAAAAGGCTTGGGATTCAAAGTTGCAACAAGCACTATGGGCTAATAGAGTGAAAATGAAGAATTTTATTGGTTGTGCACCCTTTGACCTATTATATGGTATACATGCTAGGTTGCCACAAAATAATCTGTTACATATGTACAAGTTTATCTAGATTTATGATGAGGAATTTAATGATGCGATGAAAATTAGGATGGATGACTTGATACACTTGGATGAATAAAGGAGGGAGGCACATGATAAAAATGTCAAGCTCCAACTAAAATGTAAGAACTTATAGGATAGGAGAACCACTATAAGGAATTTTGAGATTGGTGATTTGGTCTTGATGTGGAATGCCAGGATAGAGGATAAAGGAAAACATAGTAAGTTTGATCCTATTTGGCTAGGACCATACATTATTGATAGTACATGTGGTTCTGATTCTTACATTCTTAAGGATTTAATTAGAAACATTTTGGAATTTCCATTTCATGTACAATTCCTAAAATTTTACTAATCATGAAGTTCTTAATATCCATGAATAGTAGACTGTAAATATGTCTTTGTTTTTTGTGTTTTTATTTCTCTAGTTTGAGTGTTTTTCTTGTGTTGTATGGTAGTTTTATTTCTATAGATGGTCTGCTTGACCCTCAGATTTTGAGATCTTTTTATGTCTTCAAGAGACACACATCCCCAATTAGAGCCACTGTTAGGACTGTAAAATATTTTTTTGGTAAAGTCTACGTGTATCATTCTTTCATGCATTCCCCTATTTTCCTTTTTTTATTTAAGTGTCCTTAAGCCCTAAATTTTCATTTCATTAAACCGTCGGTTACTATTTGGCTCAAAAAACCCTAAAGTATCCCATGTCTTTTATGGTTGTGCGTTACCTTTTTGAGGCACTTAAGTTATTTTATAAAATGTGTCTTTAGTTGTCATAAGTGGGGCCTTTTTTCCTTCTAAGTCATGTTTCCTAGCAGGGTCTACATTTTAATTTTTCCTAAGTCCCAAGTCCCTACAGTGTTTCATTTACCACATGATGTCGAGCAGTTTCTTTTTGATCCAACATTAGGTTTAAATCCTTGAAGGAAAGATGCACCAAAAATACTCATAGCAGCATCAGGAATGATGAAAAGTGTCTATATGATATTGTGGGTTTGGCATCTTAAAAGCTAGCGGTGAAGATAAGGTTTGGTCAGATCACTTTTAATCCAATGGAAGGCATGATACCTTGATCTAAAGATGCACCAAAGTTACTCATTGTAGAATCATACCTGAGTGACACCTATCCATTTTTAGATCATGGGGCTAATGTTTTTAAAGTTGAAAGCAAGAAAGCATCATAGTCAGATTAGATTTGATCCAATGGTGGGCACAATTCCATGAATGAAAGATGAAAAAAAGTTACTCATTATGGAATCATGCCTAAGTGACATGTGACAAGTGGTGTGACTTGTCTAGAGAGAAAAGGAAGCTAAAAGGTAGTCATATCTATCTTAATCAAGCGGCAGATGTGATACCTAGAATAAAAGATGCATGTTTTTTATCCATCACGGGGTCACGCCTGGGTGACAAGTTTCCATCTGCAGATCTCATTTAAGTGGGGCCTAAAGTTAAATTTTTGATCAAATATGATTCAATCTAATGGTGGGCATGATTTAGCTAAGAAAAGATACCTGTTAGTTATTCATCGCGGAATCATGCTTAGGTGACATGTAGCCATTTTGAGATTGTGGGTCTGGGACTCTAAAGAAGATAAAAGTAGAGAAAATTAAAGTTAATTGGACAATGGGTGTGATGCCTTGAACCAAAGGTGTGCCAAGGATACTTATCATAGAATCATGTATGAGTGACACCTGTCCAGGTTGATTAAGAGGAGTTAAGTAGAACCAAAGGTGTTACGGGGAGTTCAAATGCTGCTTGCTGATTGGTTTCTTTCACCACTGTTATTGTGACATGGAGGTCATTGCTCTATT
Organism: Thuja plicata; assembly: GCA_018584345.1. Classification (NCBI taxonomy): domain Eukaryota; kingdom Viridiplantae; phylum Streptophyta; class Pinopsida; order Cupressales; family Cupressaceae; genus Thuja; species Thuja plicata. The sequence goes on from MU224931.1 coordinate 5,130,963, forward strand.
GAATTTTTTGGTCCGTGAGATCTGCTGAGGTGGATCTAAATCAATGGTTGTGTTTTAAATACAATATTTTGGTGCAAGAAACTTGGTTTTACCATTTGAACGTAGATTTTTGAAAGAGAAGAAGTAATTACAAAGTGTGTGGCTAATCTGTCAATGATTAATGCAAATTTATGGAAAAGTTATATTGTAAAGCATTCTATTCTTCATTTCAAAGTTACAATTTTCAGAGAAGCAAAGTGGAGCTGAATTATAGTGTATTTGTTCTATTTGCTATCATTATGTGAAACGGGTAAGTTTTTCCTGTCTGGTTGCTTCTGCATTCTGTTATTTTCAAGTGCTAATTTAAATTGAGGTTTGGAGGAGGTAGGGTTTTTCTACATTATTATTTTGTTATGATACCCTAGTTCCAATATGACACCACGTAGGGAGTTTAAGGGTAAAGTAGATTATCAGGAAAGAGCAGTTTGTGATGATTTTCTAGAACAATTTGATTAATCTACTAACAACTCTTCCAAAGTGAAAGAATTAGTGCCAATAAACCCTCATTTGAAAGTAAGGGATGGTTTATACGATAAAAATCACTGGATGAGGGATGCAGACATTAGTGTATTGGGTTTAGCTCTTTTCAAAGTAGTTTTTTCTCAGAGAAATGTCTTTTCTCCTGATAGTAATATTTGGCAATTTGATGTGGGGAAACTGGTGGTTCTGAATGTCTTCATGGATGCTAAAATCCTACTAAAATTGGCTAAGAACTATGATCTAGTGGCCAGGGTGGTGAGAGATGTGAATGCTAATACTCTGATAAGAATCACTGCTGATGAAGTTTGTGAGGTTTTCCATTTGAGTGAGCCCTCTGCCTAGTTTGAAGAAATAAATTTTGAATCTTTCAAGGAGGTGTACAAATATCAAAGAGAATATCTTAGGAGTGGACCTTTGAGGGAATATTCTGACAAGATTGGGGGATTAAGTGTAGTGGGTCCTAATACCCCAGAGCCAATTAAACTTGATTATTTCAATTTGAAGGCAAAGGGTATGTATTGGGCCTTGTGTCAAATTTATGGAGAAGATGCAGAAGAAGTGATGCCTATCAATTATATCTTTATGATGATTTAGATCCTTCACCATCATCTTATTGTTGTTTTTGACTTTGCACCTTTTATTTCTGATTTAATTCACAATGGTTTAATTGGTATTTACAAATCAAAGGTGGATAAACCATTTGGATGGTATTCAATATTGATGCACTTGTTTTTATACAAAGGTGCAGATTATTTTGAGAAAAAAATGGATCTAATGAAGATGAAGGACGGTGAGGAAATTCCAGTTCAATTGTGGAGTTTGGAGTTATCTTAGGATAGAGAAGATGCCAACTTTATCTCTTTTGACAAATGCTTTTCTTCAAGGCTTAGAGCCCTTTTATTTCTTGATAATATTAGGATTCCAAAATCTTTGTTGTCTTTCATAAGACCAAAGAAATATGCCAAGGACATCAACATTGTGTACAACTAGGGGATATCATCTTGTATCCTATTTCAACTATTTTCAGAGCATATGGTTTCAGGGGATCTCCATATCTACCTCCCTACCAAGTTCTATTAAAGGTTGGAGTTGCTAAGATTATCATACAGATTGGTGGTCTGTAGGAGATTGCATTAACTGGGAAGAACACAGGTTATATCTTTCCCACTATTACTATTTCCCACTGATTTATTATTACCAAGGGTGGATGGGTGCACAGGGATAAGGTTGTGAAGCCTTATAGACTAGAAACATTAGTGGCAAGGTGTGCTGATCCTGAGGGTTTTCTCAGTGATATGTTCAAGAAGAAGACTAGGTGTATAACAATGAACCACTAATTCCATTTTCCTTAAGACATCATTATAAATGAGTTCTAATTACAAGAGAAGGAAGTTAAGAAGAAAAAATAGGTAGTATACCAGAAGACTCTTGATTTTGTACAAAATTTTGACAGGGATTATGATCCATTGAGGGATCCTAGTCCTTTTGAAAGGAAAATTGATATTCTAATGGAGCATTTTGAAGACATTATGCAAACTTTGAATCAGAAAAGAGATGATGTCATTAAATCAGAACCTGACAAAGCCAAAATTGTCTTAATCAAGAAAACATTTGCTAGACTTGTACCACTGGGGGAATATGTCTTCCACCAAAGATCAGGAAATATTGTGGTGATGCCCAAGAGAGTTACATCCCATAGGGGTCATAGAATACAATATGTTCCTTCTTCCTCCAAGAAGATTGAGGAGAAAATACATGACAAGGAGCCTTCCACCTCAAAGGGGAAGAGACCTATTAACAATGATCTTGAGTCCCAGCCTTCTCCAAAGAGGCAGAGAATGGAAGAAGATGCACAAAAATGGGAGATATATATTCACCTTCTCAATCTCCACTACATGTTGATGAACAAGGAGCAACAAGGCAATTCCTACAAATGGGAAGCATGGGAAAATATGTGTCACCCATTAGGAGATTCAAGAAGGGATACTAGAAGCACCCAAGAGGGCTGAGATGGATCTAACTGTAAGAGAGTTTTCTGGCAAAGAGATGGACCCTAACACTAAATAGGCAAGTGATGAATTATTGGCAGATGACAACTTTGCAAAATCTAGATCTTTTATGCAATTCCTTTGGAGAGTTTATATTAATCAATTTAAAGAGACATGCCAAAAGAGGAAAGAGGATTAAAAAGATAAGGACATGTATGCTATAGAGGCTGAGGTGACATAGGAAATGATTGAGAAATTTGAGAAAATAAACCCCTATGAGGGAAGAGAAATGGTTAGAAATGCAGGAGTCCTATTCTTCCAGAGTGGGACATTGCCAATGCAATTGTGTTTGATGTTGTGAGGAAACAAACAAAGCCTATGCATGACACAAAGGAAGCAACTAAACAAGCCATTAAAGGGGTAGTTTTTAGTGAAGATCATGTTGCCCTGGTTATGTGTTATCTTAAGAGAGGAGAAAACAAAAAAGAGGAATGAGCCTGTTAAGGCTGACTATTCTGGTATCCTGATGGTAAGAAGAGTTGGACAAACCTTAGGTTTGGAAGCATTTAGTGCAGTATTAGAGACTGCTAATTTTAGCATGAAGGTGGCAGAAAAGGAACATAAAGAGAAGAAAGATCTCAGGGCTCAACTAGAAAATATTCTCATAGCTTATAATGATCAGAAGAAATAGGGCATTAAAAAAGAAAAGATAATTGCATAATTGAGAGGCCAGAAATCAGTGGAAGAATCTCCTCAGAAGGTAATTACAAGTTATCCTACCCATCCTTCATCCTCTAGTTCTATTATAGAGATTACCCCTTCCCCTATGCCCTCTAGTTATAACTCAGAAGAAAATATTAACTTGAAAAGGAAAAGCTAAAAGCTGAGAGAAAGAATTTGGAATATGAAATTGAAATGTTCAGACATGCAAAATCTATGGCAGATCAGAGATATGAGGAGAAGGTGAGGAATACAATTTTGTAGTTTTTTGAGGGAATAGAACCAAATATTCTTTATTTGAGTGGGGAGAAAATAATAGGCATTCTAAATTCTTTTGATGAAATTAGGCTACTCTGGAGACAATTTTGGATAAGTGGATAGGGAGGAAATTAGATTTAAAATTCTTTCATTCTTTATTTAAGACTGAAGATAATGCTGATACCACAATAAAGGCTACCTACAAGTTTTTTAAGAGCTTGATAGAATTTGAAATAAGAAGAGTCAGCATCCAAAGAAGAGAAAAGATATTAAGGAGGGAATACTCCATAGTTTGTTTTGAGATATTTCTCAGCATCTTCAATAAAAATGGTAAATTGGAAAATAAAGGAAAATGGATGGGAGAGATGAATGATGAATTATCTATAAGACTAAATAGCATCATAAATCTTGAGAGTACTATTTTGTTTGTTCAAACAATGGAGATAATTTAAAATGCCAAGTCTCATTTTGGGTTTTGGAGAAAGGAAGTTCAGAGAATGAAAACATAATGGCACGAGTTAAACAATAAGAAGGTTGAAATTGTTAACTTCCCCTAGCCTAGTGGTGAGGTGTTTGCAGCATGGAAGGGAAGGTACACTTTAGATGAATCAAAGCAGCAGGAACAACCCACTGTTCTTTCAACAGGTGGTAGTTCTTCAACATATGGAGGTTGTCAACAGTTGCAAATAGATCTTGCACCTAGAATAATGAAGACAAATTTTACACTTGGAAAAGGCAAAACAATTTTTAAGTTGTTGCAGAGGCTCTGTGGTCAAATGACAAACTGATTTTGAAATCTTGTAACAATTCAGTTTTTGGTCTTGTAGTTTTTTCTTACATAATGCGTCATCATTTTGTCTTTTTCCTAAATGACCGAAGCTTGTTGCAATTTTTTTCTCTATAAAAGGATTTTCAAGATCATTTAGAAGGGGTTGGAAAAAAGAGAGTTATCAAGTTATATACGAGTTTTTAGTTAGGGATATAGCAGATTGTATTAGATTGTATCATAATAAAAATAGAAATTTTTCAGTCTTTTGCAGTTATTGAAGTGGTGTATATTTCAAGTATTTTGTATAAAGGAACATGATTCTTTATACTTAATACAAATATCCAGATTTTAATCTCTACTTTGTGTCTATTTCATGAGTTGTGAATTTTCTAATTCATTGCATAGAGTTTATTTGTGTGTATGTTGTTATTCTTGAGTTTTTATTTAGGATCAAATTAAATACTGCTCTGGATAAAACATAGATTCATTTTGGTATGCACATGGATCGTATAAGAAGTGTGGGTTTGGGTTACTTGTATTTATGGTTTTGAATATTTGATAATAATTGGTTTTTGTATTCTATATCTGCAATAAAGATATTGCCCAATGGATAAGGCACTGACTAGAGATTAGTACTTTCTATAGTGATACATGTTTAGTTGGGTTTGGCTATATTATGAAAATATAAAATTACTTCAAAATGCTTTTAAGTTTTATGGTTGTTGTTGTATGTTCTTCATGATAATTTCAAGAATTAATGAATGAGTAGTTTTCATTCAACATTTTCTTATCATTTTCTGCTGTTCTAAATCTAGAGAAAGTTGTATATTGGTAGTTTCAAAGCATAAAATCATTTTCAAACACCCACAAGACCTAGACAAATTATAGAAAAGAGAGAGGAAAGGAGATACCGAGAGAAGTATCAACATAAGGAAATAAAATCAACCTTATGTACCTATTGACTATTTTTTCCACCATTATCCCATCACAAATAACCAATCTGAGACATCTTCATCATAGGTTATAACTCTGCTAGGGCCAACATGGCATGTTATTGGTGATTTTTTGATAACTTGTCATGTTATCTTCCACGATGGTCCTCATTCCATTACCCTAAATTTTGAGCATTTGGGTGGCTTCAACAAGTCGAGTCCCACTTTTGGGCAAAAAGTGGAATTGTTTTCCCTTTTTTTTTCAAATTTTGTGTCAATTGATGTCAAATTTTGAGGCACTTAGAGATGGAATCTCAAAACAATTCAGCATTAGAAAATGTATTTCTCAGAGTCTACTTTTTAAATATGTAATTTATTTCAATACCCACATGTTATAAATTTCTTTTTAGTAGGCGTGTTTAAAAACCAATGTTTCAAAATGCCTGTTTCAGGACCATACCACACATGTGCACGACCACCATATTTTGACCTAAATAAATGAATTTTTGTGAATCCTTCTAGGGAATGATACCTAAGACACCATATATTGATACCATATTTTTTATTTTTCTTTTAATGAATATTTTTTTATTAATTTTTAATTAACTATAAAATATATTTTCAAAATCTCTGGTGTACGACCACCATAAATTGATGAAAACTTAACATTTTTTCAAAATTATATTTTTTTAAATCTTCAAGTAAATTGTATAGAGATTGATATCATATACTTTATTTTCCAAAAAATGTAAAAAAAAAAAAGTTATTAAAATTTTAGTGAACCTCACTATTTTAAGTTTAGGTACCACTTTTGATTAATAAATAATGAAAAAATAGAAAAATTAATTATATCACTATGAAATTTCAATTTTTAAAATTTATATAGTAAGAAGTGTAATGGGTTTTTGTTTCGTCAAAAAATTCAATCGGGAAGACCTTAAAAAAATTATGGCAAGGCATAAATCTGGGATTTCAATGCTTTAGCCATTATGTTGCTGGCGCAAAGTATAGGCTTGGTCCCACCAAGCCTATCCCAGCCCAAAATCCAATGCAATTTAAAAAATGTTTACACATTTAAAAAGGTGCACTCATTTCTTAAATATAATAAACCAGTGTGTAAAAAATAGTTTCTAGGTATAATTTAAAAAAAAATTCAAACAGGCACCTATTTTGAAAAAATGGGTACCCATTTTTGAATTTTTGGATTAGACGTTTGAGCCTTAAATGGGTGCCTGTTTCTAGCAGCATTTTTCAAGTCCACAAGACTTCTTCTGAATTAGAACCCAACTTCTTGCACTTGCCTATATCTCTATCTATACCTCTCTCCCTTTCCCTTCCCATATATATATTTATCTCCCTCTCTTTCTCTTCATATTTATTGTCTCTCCCTTTTTTTTTATTATCTTTCCCTCTCTTTATTTGTGTTTTTCTATCTCTACTTCTTTACGTTTGTTTATCCCTCTACCCATCTCTCCCTTCCCCCCTCTCCACATCTTTATGTTTGTTCATCGTATCTTTCATTATCTTTATCTTTCCCTTTACCTCTATAGGAAGATAATGAGAGATAGGAATAAAAATCTCTCCCTTTACCTTCCCATAGATATCTCTATCTCCCTCTCTTTCTCTTCTCATTTATTATTTCTCCCACTTTAGGGTTTAGCATTCAGGAAAGAGAGAGATGGAGAAAAAGAGAAAGGATTTAGGGTTTAGGGCTTATGGTTATAAGGTTTATATTTTAGGGCATAAGATTTATGGTTTATGGTTTAAGGGGAGGGAGAGAGAGGGGGGAGGAAGAAAGGATTTATATTTTAGGGCTTATGGTTATAGGATTAGGGTATTGGGTTTAGGGACTAGTACATGATTTAGAGCTTATGGTCATAGGGTTTAGGGTTTTAGGCTTAGGATTTAGGGTTCATGTTTTATAGTTTGTGTGTGTGTGTGTGTGTGTGTGTGTGAGAGAGAGAGAGAGAGAGAGAGAGAGAGAGAGATAGAAGGAAATGGGGAGGGAGAATGTAGAGTGATAGAGGGAGGGAGGGAGAGAGGGAGATTAGGGTGAGAGGAAAAGAGTGAGAGAGGGGAAGAAAGATGGAGAAAGGGAGAGAAGGGAAGGGATAAGAGGAAAAAGGAAGGAGGAAAGAGGGGGAAAGCTATAGAAGAAATAGAGAGGGGGAAAGAGAGAGTGTGAGGGAGATGGGGGAGAGAGGAGAGAGTAAGAGAGGTGTAAAGAGAGAGGTGAGAAGGTGGAGGAAAAAATGAAGAGCGGGAGGGGACTCTCTCTCCCCATCCTACACTCTTTCCCTCTTTTCCTTCTCTCCCTATTCCCCATCTCTCTCTCTAAACCCAAAACCATATAACCATAATCCATAAACCCTAAAT
>MU224931.1:5138638-5154875 GCA_018584345.1 Thuja plicata
CCCTCTTCCCCACCTCTCTACCTCTCTCCCTCTCCCCCACCTCTATCCCTCTATCCCCCATCAACCTACCATACAATCTTTATTTCCTCCAAGCTCCCTTTCCCCCTCTCTCACTCTATCCCTATCTACCCCATATCCTTATCATCCCCTATCCCCCCTCTCTTACTCTCTCCCTCATCTCCATATCTCTTTATTTTCTCTCTACTAATTTTACCATCAATTGAGGCATATATAATGGAGAGAGAGAGAAATAAGGAGGGTGGGGGAGATAAAGAGGGAGAGAGGAATAAGGGAGGAAGAAACCTAGAGATGGAAAGGATGGAGAAGATGATAGATTGTATCATCTTAAAAAGTTGGAACCCATAATTGGATGTCTTTTAGGACCCATCAGACCCCATTTTGGTGATTCTAAGGTCTGTATGTCAATTATGCTTGATCTTGGATGTATGCATTTATCATTTTCTTGCATCTCCTCACTTTTCCCTACATCCTTGGCTTACTCTAATTAAGAAAAGTCAAGTTCTCATATTTTTCCCAGTGGGTACAAGTAAATATATTGAATTTTTCCTTCAGTTACAAGTCAACTCTCAACTTGTGCCTGGGTTTTTGAGCCTAGATTTTTCTCTAGGCCCAATTTCGGGGTCTCTCTTTGATGTCTTTTTTTGTGTTCGAACTAGATAAATTTTGAATCCCAAAATGAGTATAAAAGGGGTATCTCTCTTCTCATTTTGTATTTTTTTATCAATCCATTATTATTGTAATCATTCATATACAAAAAATAGCATTCAAGCAAACAAGAATTTTGTTAGCACTATTCAAATTTTTTCATGATATAGTCACAACCTACACTCAATTAAAAGAATTCCTCAACGTTCCTTCTGTTGTCTCTTAAGTTCACAATGCCTAAATCTCCATCGTTTGTAAGATATTCCCAAAGAATAGAAACTTTCTTTGTCAAGCATCATTGTCATAGTCCAAAAAATCATTTTTTCACTCAGACATCTGTAACAGTTCCAATATGGAGTATTAAGCCAATTAAACTTAGAATTAGGATCATCACACATCCTTCTTCATATCATTATCTTTGCTTGATATGTTTCAAAAAATTTCATGGTCCTAAATTTTCTTTCTTGTCTCTGCAACTATTTTTGGTTTCTGGCTTAAACCCTCAATCCTTCAAGACTTGTTCTAATTTCTCGTTACCTTTTTTGAGTCACTTAAAGTTCTTTAAGTCATGTTCATTTTATCCTTTCTTTATCTCACAATCTCCCAATCAGGGTTGAATATTCCTTTTAATTCAGAGATTACACGCGCGTCATATATCTAGTTCTAGTCATGCGGTTCATGCTAAGTCACTAGATCAAATTCAAGATCAATTTCTTATTCAACAATTCAACGAGGGTCATTGATCTTGTCCTATCCTTGTCTTGATCGTGTGGTCTGCACCAAAGCTTGTGATCAAACCCGAGTTAAGAAAATCATCTAGCGTCTTGGAGATCCTTTTAGTCGTGCAATCTCCAAATAAATTGTGACTCAAGTTAGGTCAAGATGCGCTAGACAGGATCAAATCAAAATCATCAGTGTAATGATGATTGTATAGATGGTGCATGATCTCAGAGTTTAACTCAAGGTTAAATAATTATTCAGCAACTTAGAGACAAGAGGAAATTGGTTGATTTGAGTCAAGGTGCAAGTTAGAGAAAAAGTATAGATGCAAGATCAATCTGATGGATGGTGCAAAGCATCAATGACAAGATGTATGATATATAGTCTTCAAGGCATCGTGCCTGTATGCCACATGTCCTTCTAGATTAGTAGGACCTACAGTTTGAAGCCGAGGGTAAAGGTAAAGTGTAGTATAGTTAATATGAGATCTATGACCAGCGTAAAGCCTTGATCGTGAAGATAAAGGTTTATAATATTTAAGGCCTCGTACCTACGTTCCACTTGTCCCGATCTAATCTGAGTGCCTGGGTAACTTAAAAGGGATCTACGACTGTGTTTTAAAGACAAAAAAGTTCAAATATAGGTTATTGATGCTAATTTCCATGTTGTTTATGACTGTTTTAACTGCTTTATGAAATTTTCAAACATATTTCTCAGGGTTTTCAAAGTGGTGCATTGTGTATTATGCTACAAAGAATTTAATGAAACATTTTGACCTTCTAGGTTTGATATGAACAACTGTTGGATGTTGTATGAAGGAATATTTGGTAATTCTGAAGACATTTATTGCAGAGTTATCCTTTTAGGGTTTTTGATTAATATGTTAATCAATTTTTAATCTTTTGGATTATCTTGTTCTATTCTTTGCCATAAATGAGGAGTTCTTGCAGAGTTTTATAATATAGATCAGATCAGATTCTCAGGGTCCTAAGCTTTTCAATGAAGGATAGTTGGTTTTCTGCAATTCTTGGGGGTTAAGTCTCATTGGTTAATTAATAAATCTCAGATTTTTTATTCTTTACTCATCTTTCAGGGTGTTCTTTATTTTCCCAAGGTGGATGGTGACCAAATTGGTTTCTTCTCAACAGAACATTTCAAAAGAATGTTTTAGTCTCTATGATAGAGTTGCTTGGTTGTTGTAATGAATTTAATGTTCTTTTTCATGTAGTATTTTAATAAGATTTATCCCTAACCCTAAATGATCTAAAGCTTGTTGTAGTCCTTGGCCTATAAAAGTACTTCCAAGATCATTTAGTGGAGGCTGGAAAAACTTTGGGCAAGTAGCATAAGGCATATAACCTTTTTACTATTTTCCAATGAGTATAACAGATGTATATCTAGAGAGTATTATCATAGAACAAGAAATTTGCAGATCTTTTGCATTTATTAAAGTGACATGTGTTTTGAAGAAATTTGGAATTGAAATTGGAATCTTTGTGCTTAATACAGTATCTCATATTTAAGTCTCTCCTTGGTGCTTACCCATTGAGTTGTGAATCTTCTTATTCATTGCATTGAATTTATCTTATTATATGTTATTAGTCCTTTTTTTTTTATCGAGGATCAAATCAAATAATGCTTTGGATATGACATAAGTTATTTGGGTTTGTCTGCAAAAGGATCTTATAAGAAGTGTTTGGTCTGATTTATTTGTATTTATGGTTTCGAGTCCTTGACAAAAGTTAGTTTCTCTGTCCTATATTGAACTAAAAACATTGCCCAATGGATAAAGCACTGATCAGTAATTAGTATCTTCTACTTTGATACATGTCTGAATAGGTTTGGCTATATTCTTCCCTATCAAAAACATCAAAACCATTTAATTCCTTTTAAGTTTTGTGGTTTTTGGTTGTGTGTCCTGCATGGTAGTGAAGAGTCACTGAATGAGTGGTTATAATTTCATACTTTCTTACCATTTATCTGTTGTTAAAATCTAGAGTGTAAAAAGTTGTGAAAAGTTGAATATCTATCTGAATTAGGTGGAACTACCTTGGTTTTATAGAGCTAGAAGAGTAGAGGATAGTCTTGTCCTATAGTTGGTCTGGTTACCTTGCTGAGCTCTCATACTTGGAGTTAACCATTCCTAATAATAGTCTCAAGGAATATTGGTTTCTTTCATAGTGTAACAGTTTTAAACACCAACAAAATGGTGAGTTTGCTGGGGAGTTGACTATTAAAAGAATATAGGTAGTCTTGTTTATGCCATATTGCAGTATTCATATTAGGTTGTATTGTATTTTCCCAATTTTGTGTTAGGTGGCCGCGACTCGAAGAAATCTCTACAATTAGTGTTGAGTAATATTTATTGTTTAATATATATTTTCTCAATATGAATACCAGATCTAGAGTAAGAGAGCATCCTGAAGTTAACTTGGAAAGTAGACTTTCAACCACTTCTAGGGCTAGTCAGCCTAGGGGAGAAAACAAGAACAAAGAAAATCTATCTCCAAGAAGAAAAGAGGAGAACACTAGGAGAGAAGATCCAATACAATATAGTGATGAAGGAAACACATCACAATATGAAGAGGCTCCAAACTTGGGATTGGAATCATATGAAGATAAAAGATCTCCTAGTCATAAAGAAGAAGAAGAATATGACACCACTTCACCAAATTCTGAAGATTCCTCTGAAGATGAATATGAATATAATAGATGCCTCCAAGAGAAATGGGCCATCAGAAAAAAAAGAAAGAAAGAGAAGGCCAATAAGAAAAAACAAGATCAAATCAGAAATGTCAAATTAAAAGAGAAATGGCTAAAAAAGAAAGCAACAAATTATGCTGAAAGACTAGAAAAGGATCAAGAGAAACTTGTCACTCACCAAAGTATTGATGCTCAAGGTTCTAAAGATAAAGGAAAGAAGAAGGTGACATGAAGTGAAATAGATTGACCCAAAAGTCACAAAGTTCCAATAGATCAAATGTCTAAATTGGACATTGACCTTGAGAAATCCATAAGGGAGAAGGAAACCATGTCCAAAATGTTGGAGAAAGAAGAAGAAGATTGATTTCCTCATGCAATATTCCATAATTTTCTCATGCTGGTGCTGAAAATACCACAACATCATAAGCCAACGAATATACATGCCAAAATGACCAAAAATTCCAAAGGAGATATTTTCATACAAAAAGGTACAAATAATTTTATTTTATTGATATTCCTGGTTATCCCAATGTAGTCGCAAATGAGATTGGGGATAGACTTCCCAAATTTTCCAGAAATAATTTTAATACTTGTGACGTACATTTAAGAAAATTTATTGATATCATGGATAACCGTAACATCATACACGAGGATGTCTTGATGAAATATTTTGTTCAATCTCTAGTTTAAGATTCTAGGGAGTGGTTTAGAGGGTTATCTCATGGTTTTGTGGGGTCTATGGATGAATTGATAGATTTCTTTAAAGATGAATATGGTGATAAGACAAATGAGGGATTCTTGTTGCATTAATTTAACAATATAAAGAAAAATTCAAATAAGGAAGTTGTTAAATTCAATACAAGGTTCCAAAGATCTATGCATAGGCTTTTTCAAAAAATAAGGCTTGATGAAAAGGTATGTCTTGCTACATATTTAAATGCTTATGATTCTAAATGGGATATTCTATCCAAGACAAGAATCCAAGAAGCCTTACTAAAGCCTATAAGACAACCGTTAATATAGAAATGAATAGAAAAGTATCAGGAAAAATGGGTAGAAGAGATGATGGGCAGCTTAGTAGGATCAACCAAAAGGAATGAGAACATAAAGATTATAGAGCTCCACATAATAGGAGGTCATCCCATAAAATTTATAGTCAACAGCCAAAAATGCAAAGTTATCCTTATCGTACCCAATTTAAGGATGATAAACCTATTGTCCCATAAAGAAAGGACAAGCCTAATAATACAACTCATGATCCTCTGCACAAAAATTCTGTTAATATGTGTAATGATGATTATTAATGTGAAGCTTGTAAATCCCCACATAATCCCAATTCTTGTGTTGTTTCTCTAAATATGGATACAAATGAGGAACAAGGAGAGGAGAAATGTGAATTGTGTGATTACAATGGTTGTGCTATGAAAGACTCTTATTCATGTTTTGATGTAGATTTTGATAATGAAATTGAGAACCATGATATGTATGGCTCACAAGGTAGAGTAAAAGTATATCTTCAACAAGTTTTGTCTGATAGTGAAGAAGAAAAAGTTGATAATATAAGATGTTATGCTCAAAATAGTGAGGAGTCACAATAGTGAGAAGACCTTTTGATGAGGAAAGATAAAAAATTACAGTTGTTCTAGTTACTAAAGAAAGAAGTAATTATAACTTAAGAAATAGAGTAGTTGGTGATGTAGGTAGCAAATCAGCTAGCATTTTTATCAAAAAAAATAAAGAAGATGCCAAGCAGACACAAAAGAAGGAAGGATCTGCTAAGAATTTAAGTAGGCCAAAAGTAAAAATTGTAAACAAATCAAATGGTGCAAACATTGTATATGAGGAAAAATCCAAAACACCATAAATAAGTTCTTCCTCTCCTAAAATGGAAAATAAGAAATCAAAGAAAGAACAATCAACTCTGACCATTCAAGTTGAGTATGGTAATCTTAGTCTTGAAAAACAAAAATTCCCTGATGTAAAATACACCCCTTTTGATATGGGGCAATTGTTGTAACAAATGTCTGTTAAAGTTTCATTTTTAGAAGTGATGAGAATTAAGGAGCATAAGGAGAAAGTCCTCATAGTGCTAGATGGTTTTTCTTCAATAAGATTTCAAAAAATAGAAGGTGTTGAAAAGATTAAAAAAAAAAATACAAGATAAGTCAAAAAGCAAGGGAAGAGAGTCTGCAGAAATGATTTTGGAAATCCCTCAGATTTATTTAAATACAAATCATGTAAAAAATCCTTTAGGAGTTGTTGATCCACTTTTCTTAACTTTGTTCATCAACTTGAAAATTATATGATACATTTGGGAGCATCTAATATTGTTATGCCTATAGAGATAATGAAGTCACTGAGATTACAAGTTGATACTTCTCATGGGAGATGTCAAGCAGTGGACTCTAGAGAAATCCCTAACATTGGTACTATTAAGGCTCTGAATTATAAGCTAGCTTCATGTCCTGACAAAGTACTAACCATGAGTATCTTGGTTGTTGACATTCCTCCTCATTATGGAATGTTGTTGTCAAGAAAATAGAGTGCTTCAATGGGAGGCAATATGCAATGTGATTTGTCTTTTTCTACTTTCAGTATTGATGGTCACAATGTCAAGGTGTCTTGAGAAAGGACTCACCACATAATTGAAATAAATAAAGATGCCGATATGAATTGTTCTTTTGATACTGATATTAGTTCTTTTCAAGTACAAGATAGTAGGGCTGAATAAGGAACTCAGCTTATGTTTTTATTTGATGAAAAAAAAATTTGATGGAACAGTATGATTTTTGGACCATGTAGTTTGATGGTGAAAGTTCTAAGGAAGGACTTGGTGGAGGAATTCTATTAATAGCTCCTAGTGGTGAGATCTTCAAGTTTTCTTTTACATTGTTATTTATATGCACAAACAATGTTGCAGAGTATGAAGCTTTGTTAATAGGTATAAGATTAGTCTCAAAATGTAAGATAAAAGGTCTCAAAGTGATTGGAGACTCTGAATTGGTAATATCTCAAATTAAGTCCAAATATGTTTTAAAAAATCAGAGACTCAAGAAGTATAGAAATGTTGTTTGGGATGAATTGGAAAACTTTGATGCATTTGGTATTGAGTGGATAGATAAAGGTCAGAAAAAGTCAGATTTACTAGCTACCATTGCTTTAAGACCTGAGGATATTACATTTGCAAGAATTTCCAAAATAGAGATTCAATCTAGGCCTTCAATACCAGACAATGTTGAAAATTGGCAAGTCTTTGAAGACGACTTAGAGATTTTGAGATTTTTGAATTGTGAAGCAGACTTTTTAGACAAAGAAATGGATTTCAGTGGATGTATTGAAACTTTGGATAGTAAAGATACCATTTTTGGTAAAGAGGTGCTTCAATTAAAATCAAATAGAGTTCCCAAGGGGCTAGTTATTCTTGAAAAAACTTTTGATAATAAAGACAAGTCTTTTCCTACAAATAATGTAAGTAAACTTGAAGAGTTGGAAGAAATAAACATAGGAACAACTAAAATCCCTAAGAATGTGTATATTGGTAAAAATTTGTCTCCTAAAAGTAGTAAGTTATTGGTTGACCTTCTCAAAAAGTATATGCATGTTTTTGCATGGTCCTATGATGATTTGAAGGCCTATAAAGAAGATTTGTTTGAACATGAGATTCCTTTAAAGGATGGCGCTAAGCATTTCTGGAAAAAATTGAGACCTTTCAATCCTACCTTGGCACCTAAAATGTATGAATAATTAAAGAAGATGAGAGATGCTAAGATTATCAACACCATCAGACATTCAACATGGGTATCAAACTTGGTACCAGTGAGAAAGAAAAATGGTGATATCAGACTTTGTGTAGATTTTAGAATTTTTAATGTAAATTCATGAAAAGATAATTATGGTTTGCCAAATATTGAAGCCATGTTACAAAGAGTCACTGGGTTTGAATTAATGTCTATGATGGATAGGTTCTTAGGATATAACCAAGTCATGGTTAAGGAATCTGAACAATTTAAAACTACATTCACTACAACACGAGGTACTTATGTTTATCTGAGAATGCCTTTTGGATTAACAAATGCTGGGGCAAATTTTTAGAGGGCCATGGATGTGGCATTTGTAGATTTCATAAATAACTTTTTAGTTTTTTATCAAGATGATTTGACAGCTTATTTAACAAAAGAAGATAAACACTATGATCATCTTGAAAGGATTTTTGTTAGAGCTTTGGAATATGGGGTATCTTTCAACCCAAAGAAATGTGCTTTTGGATTCATAGAGGGAAAACTCATATGACGTATTGTAATACCCTGCTAGGGAACCTAGGAGAACTCAACCTAAACATGACACTAAGTTCACGGAATAATTTTTTTTAAATGTTTACAAACAATAATGATAACAATGCGGAAGCAACACAATGAAGTACATGACATACATGAAATGCAACTCATACATGGATAACATTTCTTGAGGGTTCCTTGACGTAGAATTACTTAAACAGACTAATCTACGATTACAATAATAAAGAACTGACATAAATGTTACATAATCTAAAACCAATAACATACATCTCAATAATAAAGATTACATATACAACTGATACCATAAGGTATACTACCTAATCAATATCCACTACATAAGTCGCAGGGTATGTAATAATACATGATAAACAATACAATGCATCCTCCAAGGATGATAACCAATATATACATATGGTACAAATACACAACTCAAGTAATTGATCAAGTCTCCAAAAGAATAGGAAGATGAAACTGCAATAAGGAACATCCAAGCATGACGAAGAATCCGTCAGAATGTCAATGGTAATAAGAATCACTACCACCTGACCACGTGGAACCAAAGGTCCAATCCTACCGTGCTGACGAGATAGTAACAGGTTTAACACATGGGGTATACAACAAGAATACAAACAAGGTATACATGACCTCATAATCATGCATAGGAAGATCCTAGAAGCACTCTAATCCAAAACAAGGAACACTAAACAACACCAGAGGTACTGACACATGTAGAATAACCTAAGCTGTATATAGGAAGGTGTCATCATGTACGTCACATCCTTGAGTTTTGTCCTAGTATCCCTTAATGGATTTCAACACGCAAGTGACTATACACGGAATCGGTGACCTTTCATATAGACAAGATCACTAATGATGCTCGAACCCGCACCTCGAAAGGGGGCAAGCATCATCTCATCCTCCTTCTTAGCCTATATTAGCGCTCAAGCATGGGTGAGGTATTAATCTTATTAGTTTAATACTAGGTCAGCCTAAATAGATTAATTATATTAACACTTGTTACCACTACTTACAATAAGAAAACCATGATAGCCACTTGTGGACTCCGTTACTTATTGCAAGCCACCTCCTACTATACAATTAGGTAACCTACCCTAGGTTCACAAAATAATATCATAAAGGATAAATCATAATTCAAATTGCATCCTGTACATTCAGGTGCACATAGGTTCTCAAAACCCTAAAACATCCACATTATCCTCACAGGACCAATCCATACCTCATAACTGAATTAGGTTTGGGTCTAACCAATCAGGACCATAACATACTCATATAATCACAACTGACATCATAATAACATCATATAGAAAGTACAATCCCGAAACCTCTGGATTTAAGTCCTAGGGTTATCTAACCCAACAGATACCCGAGAGCATGATAACATAGGAAAACATCCAATTCATATAAACATGCACCCAAATCACATCATAGCACAATGATTCATATTCAGACTGCATTAAAATCAAATATAATGTTAACGTAGAAATAAACAAATTTATAATTCCTAATCATGCAAATTCATTTATTCATTAAAAATTACTATCGAGAAATAATTCAATATTCCAGATTGATAAGACATTAACATTTCCTATAGATCTATTTATAAGACAATTTATAAATATATCTAAGAAATAATTACCAATTCTCAGTTATAATTACAAAATTATAAAATACCTAGGTACAACATTAAACATTAAAAATTAATCGTTCAAATACATCTCTATTTGACTTAATTAGTACCATAGGTTTAAATGTTTAACACTAGTCCATTTCCAGCAATGAGAGAATAAATCCCCTAATAGACTTAATGTTTAAACCACATAGACACCATCATTTCCCATAAATGAATCACTCCTAATGACGACATCCCCATAAACTAATTTACACTAACTCTAAACTAATTAGTAATAAATTAATTTTGATTTTAATCATAAATCAATTTAAAACCAACCAAATTAATTTAAAGTTAATTAACTTAATTTAAGGAATTAACTAAATTTAATTAACTAAATTTAAATTAAACAAGTTTAATTAAATTAAAATCATACTAATCAAAATTTAAATAATCTAATTTTAAATAAAATAAATTTAATTTAAACAAAATTTAATTAAATAAAACTAAAAAAAAAACAAATAATAAAGAAAAAACATATATTTTTTTTTGGGGGGGTCCCGTGGGCCCCACCCCCCCTTACCTCCTAACTTGCTGGGTGTCCCACGCGGGCCACTGTTACCACAGTGGTAACCGTGGGGACCGCGGCCCTTCTACAGGTGGGGTACCACAAACCCCCTGCAGCCCCACTGTCACTGGGGTACCGCAGGCTCTGCGGCCCCACTTTGCGGCAGTGAAATCTACATCGGATGGGGACGGGGTGATGTGGTGGCCCCTGCCCCATTTTTTAAATAACTTTTCTTTTTTGAATATATATTTTTTTAAATTTAATTTTAACAATGCGATTTTATAAGATCAAAACAAACTATTTTATTATATATATATATATTAAAATAAATAAATTTCAAAAATGGAAATAGTGAAAAGACTTTTTTTTTTTTGTCTTTTCTATCAATTTTCTTTTGACTGGTGTATATTTTATTTTTAACTCTATATTTTAACAGAGAGCTATTTTATTTTCTCAAACATTAATTTTTCAAGGAATATTTTCAAGGGAGGGATTTATTTTTTCTTCCACTATAGTTTTAACTATAGTGCATATTGATTTATCATTTTCTTAGAGTTTTATAGGGAATTTTCCAAGAAAATTTTGACAGCACTTCCGTACTAGGGTAGTATATATTTTCCTACAAAAATTAAGGATCTAGATTTCCAGAAATACCCATTTCAACAATATATTCAACTAGAAACCCTTAATGCCCACAAGCATAGATCTGGCATGCAAGCTTGAATAAAACATCAAATTGATCTAAAACATATTTTTCTAATTGAAATGATCAAACACACAAAACAATCAAGTAAGGAATGACCAAACAAAGGATTCTTAGCTTTTCGGATGCTTAGAAGACAAAGATCTGAAAACTAGAATTGACATGAACAAGACCCTACCTCAATATCTGTTTGAATAATACACAATGCAAAATCCAAGCAAGGAGAGTTCCAAGATTATGCTCCAAAACCAAGCACACACCAAAGCTTCCAAAAATGCTCCCAAAAACTTGTTATGTTCAAATGAGAGAAGAATCCCCCTATAGAGGATCCATTTCCCCTAATCAAGCAAACCCCCCTGACAACACATTTAGTTAACTCCTAAAAGGACTCTCCCCAAAATTGAAAGAAAATAACAATTAATTAATTAAAATATCTAATGACTTGCACAACTCAACTTTGACTCCTAAATTCAAGTTGAGATCTCTTGAGTTTGAAAATATTTTTTCAACCAAATCTTGCACATGTAATTAATAAAATATTAATTTAAATAACTTAAATATTTAAAGCATAATAATCCATGCAACTTAATATTTAATTATTTAATTAAGTATAAAAGCATATATACTCCAATTTCCAATTAAATATTCAATTAAATATTAATATTCAGTAATGGCACTTTAATTAAACTTTCAATTAAATATAGGTATTTAATTTAATTTTCAATTAATTAAATACCCTATATTTAATAATTAATTGAAATAATATTCAATTAAATAAATAACATGATTTAACACCCACATAATCACATCAAGCACCTGAAATTGAAAACAAGCAAAAATCAAACACGCACTAGGAACGGGATACACGAATTCCTATCTACTATACAAATTCGGCAAGGGTAGTTAAATAGATACTTGTCCAGTAATTAGGACAATTAGGTTTAGGATAGGATCTAGACCTTAAAACTATCTCCCCTCTCTTACCATTGAGATTAATGCGATAGGGCACGCTCACTCCTGCCAATTCAGGGAAGACGTTGCTCGGTACCTGCAAACCTGTCATCACAAAGATGAACATACATGTATATATATAATAAGGAAAACAATGGTTAAGACTAGGTTATCGTGTGGATCTCGACGAAGCAAGTAACTACGACTCTGTCCCATACGATACCAAGCACATCAAACAGTAACGCAAAACATACAATGATCCATGTGCATATAAATCTAAGGTCAGTATTGTCAGAAAACCATAACCGAAATGAAATCCTAACATATACATAAGCATCATTAAATAGCCATAAACCACATATACACAGAAGACACAACATAATAATAATAGATCAATAACATACTGAAAAGTAACGCATGAATATCCTTAAAATCACCTGAAAGAGATAACAGATACAAACTATGGTCTAAAAGAGATTAGAAAATGACACAGACAAACAGACAAAGGGGTAGGTATTATATCCTCCTCCCCTAAAACTAGGCTTAATCCTGGAAGCCGATAACTAATCTAGTAAAGAATCAGAAGGATTCACACCATAGTGCTACACCCCCTATTAATAAGGATCAAACAAGAAGGTTCACCCACTTCATAAACATCAAAATAATATACCATCACAACAATCACTCATTTACATTCAAGAAGAACTAATGCAAATTAACTTATCTTATTTTAAGATATGCATAACGAAAAACAAGGAATAACATAATTCCAATTCAAGCATAAACCAAACATCTACTTAATCATTGACTCATCATCTACCACCTCCTAATTAAATCTATATCTTTAATTCTTTCAAAATCATGAAATACATACATACTAAAGCTGAATATGGATGACACATATCCATGTTCCTATCGAATACAAATTTGAACATTTCATGCAACCTTACTTAATGCAACACTCATGCGACATATAAATTACATAATGCATTTCATTTCACCTACAACTATAGTGCAATCTCTGCGATTTCCTCCCTTACACATACTATCAGGGGTCCATAAAGAACATGATAGAAACAATAGTTATCACAAAACACGTTCAACAATCACAAACATTCAGAATAGCCACCATACCAGTCTAAGGAAAAGCCCAAGTGGGAGAACTTCCAAAGTTCAACATTAAATAAAAAATGCATGCAATTCCAACATTAAATCGAATGTGACTAATGCCACAAAATAGACAACGAAAAGAGATTTAGGTGACTAATCCAGTCATAAGAAAATTCAAAAGAAATTAATGTTGACCACATACAACACAACAAGATATCAATCAACCAAAAATAAATAATCAATAAAAGAACATTCCACATAACAAGGTGACTAGTAGTAGCCACACTCTCAAGGGAGTAGTCACTTTACAACATCCAAGATCTTTCACGTTAGATGTGTTAGAGTATGCACACCATCACTCAAGACCGACAATATGTTAAATTCTAACATCATCTTTATGCAACTTCATGTAATTATGCATTCTACTATGTTACTAACATTAATACTTAATCAACCCTTCGCAAAATGCTATGAATAGGTTAAAAGTTACAAGAGTTCTACTAAGGATGCAATGCACATTTTAATTGGGGACTTAGGTCCTTTACCCAAATTGATCTATAACAATAAGGTACAATTCCAAATTTGTTAATGCACTCCAAATAAATGATATATACATCTAATTCATGCACAATGTATTGAACAAGCAAGAATTTACTTTCCAATTTCATAATCAATCATATTCCATCAGAGCTGATTACAACACTCACACAATACAGTTCATATAATTCAAAAAAAGTCAATTCAATACAACATGCAAGTCTAATCATACACGATCAATAAAATTACACTCAAGAGGCTAAGGAATAGGTTACTCAAGAACCACACATCATTCAAGGGAAGGAAATCATACAACATGGAGTTCTTCAAACTAGGACTCCATCACCACAACATATCACATACAAAATACATCAACTATCATGCTATAACAGACAAGGCACTCAAATGCCAATCACCAAGTCTTCATACATCCCAACCACATGAGACCGAAAGAAACAAGTCATCTACTGACTATAAAAACACTCCTATAGATGATTACGAACTTCTTGAGCATTGATAAGACTAGAGACCCTAGAGTTTCAATCACAGGTCCTAGCACAAATCAAGCCTCAGTAGGTATCCACCTATAGCAACCAAGAATAAAAATCACTCCCAAATCAAGTGGGAAGAACCACACACAAGAATAAGAGACCATGAACAATGACCCTAAAGACACAAGGAGATGAGTGTTAACATGAACTACTAACCATTCTAAGGGGTACACAATTTTCCTAGAGCTCCCATTGTAGAAACATGTGCTCTGATACCAAGTGTAATGCCCCGCCAGGGAACCCAGGAGAACTTAACCTAAACATGACACTAAGTTCACGGAATAGTTTTTTTTAAATGTTTACCAACAATAATGATAACAATGTAGAAGCAACACAATGAACTACATGACATACATGAAATACAACTCATACATGGATAACATTTCTCAAGGGTTCCTTGACATAGAATTACTTAAACAGACTAATCTATGATTACAATAATAAATAACTGACATAAAGGTTACATAATCTGAAACCAATAACATACATCTCAATAATAAAGATTACATATACAACTGATACCATAAGGTATACTACCTAATCAACATCCACTGCACAAGTCGTAGGGTATGTAATAATACATGATAAAAAATACAATGCATCCTCCAAGGATGATAACCAATTTATACATATGGTATAAATACACAACTCAAGTAATTGATCAAGTCTCCAAAAGACTAGGAAGATGAAACTGCAATAAGGAACATCCAAGCATGACGAAGAATCCGTCAGAATGTCAATGGTAATAAGAATCACTACCACTTGACCACGTGGAACCAAAGGTCCAATCCCACCGTGCTGACGAGATAGTAACAGGTTTAACACATGGGGTATACAACAAGAATACAAACAAGGTATACATGACCTCATACTCATGCATAGGAAGATCCTAGAAGCACTCTAATCCAAAATAAGGAACACTAAACAACACCAGAGGTACTGACACACATAGGATAACCTAAGCTATATATAGGAAGGTGTCATCATGTATGTCGCATCCTTGAGTTTTGTCCTAGTAATCCCTTAATAGATTCCAAAACCCAAGTGACTATACACGGCATCAATTACCTTTCATACAGACAAGATCAGTAATGATGCCCGAACCCACACCTTGAAAGGGGACAAGCATCATCTCATCTTCCATCTTAGCCAATATTAGCACTCAAGCATGGGTGAGGCTTTAATCTTATTAGTTTAATACTAGGTCAGCCTAAATAGATTAATTATATTATCTCTTGTTACCACTACTTACAATAAGCAAACCCCGATAGCCACTTGTGGGCTCTGGTACTTATTGCAAGCCACCTCCTACTATACAATTAGGTAACCTACCCTAGGTTCACAAAAGAGTATCATAAAAGATAAATCATAATTCAAATTGCATCCTGTACATTCAGGTGCACATAGGTTCTCAAAACCCTAAAACATCCACATTATCCTTATAGGACCAATCCATACCTCATAACTGAATTAGGTTGGGTCTAACCAATCAGGACCATAACATACTCATATAATCACAACTGACAACATAATAACATCATATAGAAAGTACAATCCTGAAACCTCTGGATTTAAGTCCTAGGGTTATCTAACCCAATAGATACCTGAGAGCATGATAACATAGGAAAACATCCAATTCATATAAACACGCACCCAAAGCACATCATAGTACAATAATTCATATTCAGACTGCATTAAAATCAAATATAATGTTAACGTAGAAATAAACAAATTTATAATTCCTAATCATGCAAATTCATTTATTCATTAAAAATTACTATCGAGAAATAATTCAATATTCCA
>MU224931.1:5154929-5188203 GCA_018584345.1 Thuja plicata
ACAAAATTATAAAATACCTAGGTACAACATTAAACATTAAAAATTAATCGTTCAAATACATCTCTATTTGACTTAATTAGTACCATAGGTTTAAATGTTTAACACTAGTCCATTTCCAGCAATGAGAATAAATCCCCTAATAGACTTAATGTTTAAACCACATAGACACCATCATTTCCCGTAAATGAATCACTCCTAATGACGATATCCCCATAAACTAATTTACACTAACTCTAAACTAATTTAAAAATTAGTAATAAATTAATTTTGATTTTAATCATAAATCAATTTAAAACCAACCAAATTAATTTAAAGTTAATTAACTTAATTTAAGGATTAAACAAAATTTAATTAACTAAATTTAAATTAAACAATTTTAATTAAATTAAAATCATACTAATCAAAATTTAAATAATCTAATTTTAAATAAAATAAATTTAAATTAAATAAAACTAAAAAAACAAACAAATAATAAAGAAAAAACATATATTTGGAGGTCCTGTGGGCCCCATCCCCCTTACCTCCTAACCCGCCGGGTGTCCCACGCGGGCCACTATTGCCACAGTGGTAACTGTGGGGACCACGGCCCCTCTGCAGGTGGGGTACCGCAAACCCCCTGCGGCCCCATTGTCAGTGGGGTACCGCAGGCTCTGCGACAGCAAAATCTGCACCGCATGGTGACGGGGTGATGTGGTGGCCCCCGCCCCATTTTTTAAATAATTTTTTTTTGAATATATTTTTTGTAAAAATTTAATTTTAACAATGTGATTTTATAGGATCAAAACAAACTGTTTTATTATAGATATTTTTTAAAATAAATAAATTCCGAAAACGGAAATAGTGAAAAGACTTATTTTTTTTTGTCTTTTCTATCAATTTTCTTTTGACTGGTGTATATTTTATTTGTAACTCTGTATTTTAACAGAGAGCTATTTTATTTTCCCAAACATTAATTTTTCAAGGAATATTTGGAAGGGAGGGATTTATTTTTTCTTTCACTATAGTTTTAACTATAGTGCATATTGATTTATCATTTTGTAAGAGTTTTATAGGGAATTTTCCAACGAAATTTTGACAGCACTTCCGTACTAGGGTAGTATATATTTTTCTACAAAAATTAAGGATCTAGGTTTCCATAAATACCCATTTCAACAATATATTCAACTAGAAACCCTTAATGCTCACAAGCACAGATCTAGCATGCAAGCTTGAATAAAACATCAAATTGATCTAAAACATATTTTTCCAATTGAAATCATCAAACACACAAAATAATCAAGCAAGGAATGACCAAAAAAAGGATTCTTAGCTTTTCAGATGTATAGAAGACAGTGATTCGAAAACCAGAATTGACATGAGCAAGACCCTACCTCAATATCTGTTTGAAGAATACACAATGCAAAATCCAAGCAAGGAGAATTCCAATATTATGCTCCAAAACCAAGCACACACCAAAGCTTCCAAAAATGCTCCCAAAAACTTGTTATGTTCAAATGAGAGAAGAATCCCCCTAAAGAGGATCCATTTCCCCTAATCAAGCAAACCCCCCTGATAACACATTCAGTTAACTCCTAAAAGGACTCTCCCCAAAATTGAAATAAAATAACAATTAATTAATTAAAATATCTAATTACTTGCACAACTCAACTTTGACTCCTAAATTCAAGTTGAGATCTCTTGAGTTTGAAAATACTTTTTCAACCAAATCTTGCACATGTAATTAATAAAATATTAATTTAAATAACTTAAATATTTAAAGCAGAATAATCCATGCAACTTAATTTTTAATTATTTAATTAAGTATAAAAGCATATATATACTCCAATTTCCAATTAAATATTAATATTCAATAATGGCACTTTAATTAAACTTTCAATTAAACATAGGTATTTAATTTAATTTTCAATTAATTAAATACGCTATATTTAATAATTAATTGCAATAATATTCAATTAAATAAATAACATGATTTGACACCCGACATAATCACATCAAGCACCTGAAATCGAAAACAAGCAAAAATCAAACATGCACTAGGAACGGGATACACGAATTCCTATCAACTATACGAATTCAGCAAGTGTAGTCAAACAGATACTTGTCCACTAACTAGGACAGTTAGGTTTAGGATAGGATCTGGATCTAAACACTATCTCCCCTCTCTTACCATTGAGATTAATGCAATAGGGCATGCTCACTCCTGCCAATTTAGGGAAGACATAGCCTGGTACCTGCAAACCTGTCATCACAAAGATGAACATACATGCATATATATAATATGGCAAACAATGGTTGAGACTAGGTTATCGTGTGGATCTCACCGAAGAAAGTAACTATGACTCTATCCCATACCATACCAAGCACATCAAATAGTAACACAAAACATACAATGATCCATGTGCATATAAATCTAAGGTCAGTATTGTCAGAAAACCATAACCGAAATGAAATCCTAACATATACATAAGCATCATTAAATAACCATAGACCACATATACACAAAAGACACAACATAATAATAACGGATCAATAACATACTGAAAAGTAACACATGAATATCCTTAAAATCACCTGAAAGAGCTAACACATACACACTATGGTCTAAAAGAGATCATAAACTGACACAGACAGATAGACAGGGTAGGTATTACAGGTATTGTATCTAAAGATGGAGAGAGAATTGACCTTGAAAGGGTTGCTGCTATTGATAAAATCTCTTAGCCAAAGAATGTCAAGGGCATTCAATCTTTCTTTGGATAGGTGAATTTATTAAGGAGATTTGTTACAAAATTTGCAAAAATAAGTATTTCCATTTCAAAGATGATGAAGAAAGGAGCCAAGGTGGAATGGAGTGAAGAAACATATAAAGCATTTTTAGGTATTAAACAAGCTATCAAAGATGCTCCTGTTTTGAGAACACCTAATTATGATAAACCTTTGCAGATTTTCTCCTTTGCTTCATACAATACTGTGGCTTCAGTATTGTTACAAAAGAATTCAGAGGGCTTCGAACAAGCCATCTCGTTTTTAAGTAAGTCCTTGCAAGCAACAAAGTTAAAGTATGGTATTATGGAAAAAAAGCATATGCTTTGGTCAAAGCTGTCAAAGATTTTAGATGATATTTTGTAGGAGCAAATATAATTTCTTATGTACCTAATGTTATTGTGAAGGATATTCTAGTTCAATAGGAAGTTTCAAGAAGGAGGTGTAAATGGATAAATAAAATTCAAGAGTTTAATATTGACATCCAGATCACAAAATTGGTCAGAGGCCTAGGACTTGCAAACTTAATGGCTCAGAGAAATTTAGATTCCAATCAGGTAAATATACTAGAAGAAGAGAAAAGACCTTATATTTTTTATATGAATTTCTATGAATGGTATAAAGACACTATTAAATATTTGCAAAAAAAGATGTTGCCTCTTGAAATGGATGAAAACAGAAAAATAATAGTTAAGTTGCATGCCCTTAAGTATGCAATAATACAAGGTCAATTATGGTGGAGGAGAAATGAAGCAGTATTTCTCAAATGTGTGGACTATGATAAATCCAAGAACTTGTTGGAACAAATGCATAATGGTGCATGTGGGGGCCATAACATGGCTAATACTACTGCACATAAAGTTATGAGTTTTGGTTTTTGGTGGCCTACTATCTTCAAGGATGCCCACCGTTATGTCAAGAAATGTGATGCTTTCCATAGATTTGCATGTAAGCTTAAATGTAGTGGGAATTTTCCTTTGAGGCCTATTATAGTTGATGCACATTTTCAAAAATGGGGAACGTATTTTATTGGATAGATTCCTAACAAGTCTAGTGGGGGTCATTCATGGATCTTGGTAGCCACTGATTACTTTACTAAGTGGGTTGAAGTAGTTCCCACCAAGAAGGCTACTAGTAAAATTGTCACTGATTTTATGCTACAAAATATCCTCATTAGGTTTGGTTGTCCTAAAACTATTTTGGTAGATAATGTTGTGTTTCAAATCAGTAGAGTTTAGTGATTTCTTCCAGCAATATGGAATCCAAATTTCTTATTCTTCCCCATATCATCCACAAGGAAATGGTCAAGATGAATCCAGTAATAAGAGCCACACAAAGATTTTAAAAAAGGTCTGAGATTCAAAGTTACAACAAGCATTGTGGGCTGACAGAGTAGTAGTTAAGAAAGCCATTGGTTGTGCGCTCTTTGATCTAGTATATGGTATACATGCTAGATTGCCTCAAAATAACCTGTTACAAATGTAAAAATTTATCCAGAAAAATTATGATGAATTAGATGAAGATCAGAATGGATGATTTGATACAGTTGGATGAATCATTAAGGGAATCACATGATAAACATGTTAGGTTGCAGCTTCAATGTAAGGATTTGTATGACAGAAGGACCATTGCAAGAAGTTTTAAGATTAATGATTTGGTCTTAATGTGGAATGCTAGATTGGAGGATAAAGGAAAAGATAGAAAGTTTGATCCTATCGGGTTAGGACCATATATCATTGATATTAAATGGGGTTTTGATTCTTACATTTTAAATAATTTTACTGGAAATTTTTAGGAATTGCTGATTCATGGACAATTCCTAAAGTTTTATTTCTCTTGAAGTTTATTTTTGTATCCATGAAGAGTTGGTTGTAAATAAGTTTTGTGTACATATCATTTGCTTTTCCTGTCTATGGTAGGTTAGTTTATCTTTCTGTAGGTGGTTTTCTCAACTAAGAGTTCTGGAATCTTGTCATGCCTGCAAGAGACATGCATCCCCAATTAGAGCCACTGTTAGCACTATTCAAAAAATTTCATGATATAGTCACAACTTGAGCTTAATTGAAAGCATTCCTCAATGTTTCTTATGTTGTCTCTTAAGCTCACAATGCCTAAATCTCCATCGTTTGTATGATATCCCCAAAGCACAAAAACTTGCTCTGTCAAGCAGCGCTGTCACAGTCCAAAAAATCAATTTTTCATTCAGACATCTGTAACAGTTCCAATATGCAGTATTAATCCAATCAACCTTATAATTAGGATCATCACACATCATTATTCATATCATTATCTTTACTTGGTATGTTTCAAAAGTTTTCATGTTCCTAATTTTTGTTTCTTGTCTCTCCAACTGTTTCTGGTTTCTGGCTTAAACCCTCAATACTTCAAGACTTGTTCTAATTTATCGTTACCTTTTTTTATTCACTTAAAGTATTTGAATTCATGTGCACTTTATCCTTTCTTTATCTTGCAATCTCCCAATTAGGGTCAAATATTCCCTTTCATTCAGAGATTACGTGCGCGTCGTAGGTCCAATTCTAATCGTGCAGTTTGTGCTAAGTCGCTAGATCAAATTCAAGACCAAGTTCTTATTCAACGATTTAGTGAGGGTCATCGATCTTGTCCTATCCTTTTCTTGATTATGTGTTCTATGCCAAATCTCATGATCAAACCTAAGTTAAGAGAATCATCTGGCGGCTTGGAGATCCCTTCCGCCACATAATCTCCAGATAAAGCTTGAGTTAAGTTAGGTCAAGATGGGCTAGACAGTATCAAATCAGAACCATCAATGTAATGATGATCCTATGGTTGGCGCATGATCTCAGAGTGTAACTCAAGGTTAAATATTTATTCAGCGACTCAGAGACAGGATGAACTTGGCTGATCAAAGTTAAGGTATAGGTTAGAGAAAAAGTATAGATGTGAGATCGATTTAATGGATGGTGAAAAGCCTCAATGACAAGATGCATGATAGATAGTCTTCAAGGCATCATGCATGTATGCCACGTGTCCTTCCAAGTTAGTGGGACCCATAGTTTGAAGTTGATGGTAAAGGTAAAGTGCAGTATAGTTAATATGAGATCTATGACCAGCGTAAAGCCTTGATCATGAAGATGAAGGTCCATAATCTTTAAGGCATCATGCCTACCTAGCACCTAACCCAATCTAATCTAAGTGCCTCGGTCACTTAAAAGGGATCTACGGATGTGGTTTAAAGATATAAAAATTTCAAATCTGGGTCGTTGATGCTGATTTATGCACTATTTGTGACCGTTTTAACCACTTTTCAAACATATTTCTTAGGGTTTTCAAAGCAGTGGATTATGTCTTATGCTATAGAGCATTTAGTAAAACAATTTAGCCTTCTAGGTTAGATATGAACAGATGTTGGATGTTGTATGAAGGAAGATTTGGCGATTCTGAAGACATTTATTATAGAGTTATCCTTTTAGGGTTTATGGTTAATATGTTAATCAGTTTTTAATCTTTTGGCTTATCCTATTTTGTTCTTTGCCATAAATGAGGAGTTGTTGGAGAGTTTTATAATACAGATTAGATCAGATTCTTAGGGTCCTGAGCTTTTCAATGAAGGATAGTTGGTTTTCTGCAATTCTTGGGGGATAATTCTCCTCAGGTAATTAATACATGACAGATTTTTCATTCTTTATTCATGTTGCAATGTGTTGTTCTTTAGTTTCCCAAGGTGGATGGTGGCCAAATCAGTTTCTTCTCGATAGAATGTTTCAAAAGAATGTTTTTGTCTATATGATAGAGTTTCTTGGTTGTTGTAATGGATTTAATGTTCTTTGACATGTAGTATTTTAATAAGATTTATCCCTAACCCTAAATGATCTGAAGCTTGTTGCAGTCCTTGGCCTATAAAAGGACTTCCATGATCATTTAGTAGAGGCTGAAAAAACTTTGGGCAAGTAGCATAAGGCATAAAATATTTTTAATGTTTTCTAGAGAGTATAGTAGGTGTATATCTAGAGAGTATTATCATAGAAGAATAAATTTGAAGATATTTTGCATTTATTCAAGTGACATATGTTTTGAAGCATTTTGGAATTGAAACTGGATTCTTTTTACTTAATATAATATCTCAAATTTAAGTCTCTCCTTGATGCTTACCCATTGAGTTGTGAATCTTTTGATTCATTGCATGGAATTTATCTTCGTATATGTCATTAGTTCTTAGTTTTGATCTAGGATAAAATCAATTAATGCTTTGGATATGACATAAGTTCTTTGGGTTTGTCTACAAAAGGATCTTATAAGAAGTGTTTGGTCTGATTTATTTATATTTATGGTTTTGAGTCCTTGATAATAGTTAGTTTCTTTGTCCTGTATTTGAACTAAAACTATTACCCAATGGATAAAGCACTGATCAATTATTAGTATCTTCTACTTTGATACATGTCTGAATAGATTTGGCTATATTCTGTCCCATCAAAAATATCAAAACCATTTTAGTCCTTTTATGTTTTTTGGTTGTTGGTTGTGTGTCTTGTATGGTAGTGAAGAGTCACTAAATGAGTGGTTACCATTTCATACTTTCTTACCATTTATCTTTTGTTAAAATCCAGAGTGTAAAAATTAGTGAAAATTTGAATATCTATCTGGATTAGGTGCACCTACCTTGGTTTTATAGAGCCAGAAGAGTAGAGGACAGTCTTGTCCTATAGTTGTTCCAGTTACCCTACAAAGATCTCATACTTGGAGTTAACCATTCATAATAATTATCTCAGGGTATATTAGTTACTTTCATAGCACACTATTTTTAAACACCAACACATTCAATTTGTGCAATTGAGGATTTGGATTCAAGATTTGAAAGAATCCAATTAAAAATCTCCAAGTCTCCATTTATTCAAATCTATTCAAGAAAATGTGATCTTATTAATTTGATGAAAGTTTCTCTCCCATGATTTCCAAGTAGAGGAATTCACAAGTCAAGCAAGAAGACCCTTTGATCCTCATTTCTCTCTCCTTCTCCAAGTGGTTACCAAGAATACATAAACTCATGGTCTAGGAGTGGCAATCATATATCTATGCATTTGGGAGGACATCCTTGGTTCTACATCTCATTCCATTAATATGACAAACATCTTCGTAGGTTTTAAGGATCTCAATATCTATCCATGAGGGTTTTACATACAAGGTAAATCAAACATTTACCTTCTTATTTTACATACTTCTTTCCTTTATGCAATTCCAATTCAATTTCAAGGTTAATTCCTAAACATGGGTTTGACCAAGGCAAACTCAATTCCATAACCATTTGCCATTTTCTATGCACAAGAAATAGGTTTCAGGACTTGTAGATCTAGATTTAGGAGGTACAAGTGGAGACACAGGAACCCCAAAAGTTTTGTCAGATTTGGAACTCCTAGGAATATGTCAATTTATCAACTTGTTCCTAGGTACAATTTGACTTCTCACTTTGTCCTTGTAATTTTTTGATGAAAATTGTAGAGCAGACAAAACAGAGTCTTAAGGTTTCAATTTTGGAGTTGCGACATCATTTGACATTTCAGTGATAGTCAAATTCAGATCTGAAGTTCATATTTCCTCTTCTTTGTTCAAGGTGCATACATCCTTCCCTTGTTCTTGCATTTATTTTCATATATAATATCTACTATATCTTTCTTTATCATATCATCATCATATCTTTCTACCCCAGAAAAAGGGAATACCAAATCCCCCTTTCATTTTAGATCTTTCATTAGCACCCTTATCCCTTTGGTTATGCTAATTAGATTTTCACTTAAGGGTTGGGTTTGTTTTCCAAATGTGCACTAGATCTTGGTCAATTATCTACATATTAGTAATTCTCACTATTTTATACTATACATTTTGGTGAACCAGACTCTTGACATTTCCTCCTTTTGACTTTGATGGTTAGATGCTCTTTGTTTATATCTCTTTATGCATTACATTGTTTTCATTTATATGTATTTTCTTTCAACATCTAAAAATATGATAGAGCTACATTGATTTATGGTATATATTATATTAGATCTCCTAGTTTCAATTCAATTCACATACCTTACTTTTCATTTTGTGCATGAGTGCTATTACATTAAGTCTTACATATAGCATTCCCGTGAGGAGAAGTCATAGACTAATGGGTTCCCTTGATCTTGAGTCCTCTTTCCTTTCTAGGAATCTTGATGAGACTAATATGCATACAAATGATCTTCCTCCACCCGTTGAGAAAAAATCTTCCCATTCTTCTCATAATGAAGATGAGGCTTTAAGAGTTCCTCCCACACAAATCCAAAAAATTTCTAATGACATGGAATTTTTTTAACAATAGCCAGGTCAAGAAAACTCTTAATTCTAAAACTGTGGCCTTTCTTGGTGTTTTGAAAAAACTCACTCATAATTATGAAGATGGCATTGATTTCCTTCATGCTATTTCTCAAATTGTTCACAATAATGTCAAACCTGTTAGAGAATTTGTTCAATAGAATGGTTATACTTAACCTCCTATTAGTGCTGAGGTTTCTAATCCTATTCCTACCACACTCCCTTGTGTCTCCTCCCATTCTCCACTTATTATCACAACTTCCTATCAAAATTCCAATCCTACCCATGTGAGCATTCCTAACCCTATTGCTCCTTCTATCACTTCAAATGTGCCATGTGTTTCATTTCCTTCATTAATGCCCACTTACCCTAGTATTCTTTTTTCATATTCAACTATTCCATCAATTTCCAACAATGTTCAAAATATTTTTCACATTTCTCCTCCTACCATCGTTTCTATTGATTCTACCATTAATAGCCTAGCTCAAATTGTGTCTTCTTTGTAATAAAAATTGCTTCAATGACTCAATCCAAGTATGACATACCTACTTGTGGCATTGATTTTCCTTTGTCTTTAGAAATTATCTGTACTTTTATCCTACAATATATGGAGATTCCTCACCTTGAGACTTATAATGGTAAGGGTGATCCTTTGACTCGTGTTAAAACTTATCAAACCTTGTGATGTGATTTTTCTCCTGACCATAGCTTTATGGTCAAATTATTTACTAGAAAATTTCGAGACAAAGCCTTGCAATGGTATTTTTCTTTACATCCTTATTCTATTGATTCCTTTCAAAAGCTATCCAATGCTTTCATTCAACAATTTCAAAACAACATTGGTCCTAAAATTTATTTGATTGATTTAATGCATTGTAAACACAGTGTTTAAGAAAAAGTGATTAATTTCATGGGTATATTAAACATTTATATTCTCATATTTCTTGTCCTATTTTTTATATTGATGTGTAATGTATTTTAATTGCTAATTTACAAAAAAAAATTAGAGATAAGATTCTACTTTTTGAATTCTCTTGTTTTACCCAATTCTATGCAGTGTTTCATAATTATCAAATTCAAGTGATCCATTTTGAGAGAACCACTCTAATGTCTCCTGCTAATAAGAGTGATGTAGTATCCAAAAATTTTAACAAATTTTAGAAACCAACAAATTTCATTAAGATCAACAATTCATCCAACAATGTTTATTAGCAAGTGGCAGCAACATCCAAAGATGTGGCTCCTTTGTCATCTATCTTTAAACCTGCTCGTAATTTACCCAGATTTTTAAATCTTTAAATTATGTGATGTTGAAGTTAATTAATGCTTATTTGTTAACAATTCCTCCTATAAAACCAATAATCACTTCCAAACCTTTACCCAAACACTTTGACCACAAAGATTTCTATCAATACCATCATCAACCTGACCATGATACTAAAAAGTGTTTCCGCTTGAAAACTATTATCCAAGACCTTATCAATTTTAATGCTATATATTTTTAAGGTGTCAATGTTCAAGGAAAAAAATTAGTAGCACCTCCCGACCAAAACTTGCAAATTTACACCAATCCTTTTCCTTCTCATTCAACTAATACCATAGAGGCTACTCAACCTTTGTCTTCTTCTCAATGGGTTGCCTATAATATGGAATGTAATGATGATAATCATTTTTTAAGCCTTATTGATCAAGTCAAACCTAAAACTCAATCTGATCCTTGCATTACCTTTGAATCTATTGAGACAATTAAAGAACCTTATGGTCCTCTCTATATTGTTGAAAAGGTTAATAGCCTTCATTCTCATGGTGTCCTTATTGATCCTACTTGCATGGTAAATGTGATAACTGAAGAACGCCTTTTTAGTAGACAATTGCAATGTGATGTTTATGATGAATCTAATATTATGATCCAAACTTGCAATGGTTTTATTTATGCTTCCCATGGTTCTATTTCATTTCCTATTGAGGTTGGTAATAAAACTCTAGATGTTTTTTATTAAGGTTACTACAGGGTTTTGAAGGGGTGTCGAACCCCATACAACATAAAGCTGACATAAAGCATTAAAGATCCAACAAAAAAACAACTACTGTCAGCCTAAATGAAAGTTACAAAACAAGGGCTCAACCCCAGAATAGAAAAAGACCAGAGAACCCAAAAAAAGACAAAAAAATAATAGGAAACCATCCAGCAGTCACACACCAAAAACCTTCCAGCAACATAGTCACACCAGCGTCTTCAGATACTCTTCTGACTCATCCAGCTGAATCTTCATGTTTAGGATTGAATCCTTCAAGGTAGTAAGATCTTTGGATTGGGGAGTTGGTTTCTTTTTTTTTCTTGATCTTGTCCTAGTCCCCAGGCCTATAGTCTGAGTTTCTTGACTCCCACCTTCATCATCAATGTTAATGGATTTTTTGTCAGTGTTATTCCCATCTAGCATAGCATATAGGGATTTAAGATTATCAATCATAGATTTAATGCCCATGTTATTCATAGTTAGCAGCTTCCTAA
This sequence comes from Thuja plicata, assembly GCA_018584345.1. Classification (NCBI taxonomy): domain Eukaryota; kingdom Viridiplantae; phylum Streptophyta; class Pinopsida; order Cupressales; family Cupressaceae; genus Thuja; species Thuja plicata. Next base: position 5,166,517 of record MU224931.1, read on the forward strand.
GCATAATTTCATTGTTGCTAACTTTATCCATGATTAGGGAAATATTGCTATCAATGGAGCTATTAATCTTGTCTTCCAACAAATTAGTGTTCTTAGTTACCTTATCATAAAAATTCTCACCTTTGTTATACATAGCAGTGTCATTCCTTATTTTATCAAATTTTTCCTCCAACACATCATTCCTCACATCTAGGGCTCTATATTTGACACACAAGTCTTGGATGTCATGGAATGACCACTTACCAATGTCGAACACATAGATGACCTTGTTTCTTGCGGCTTGAACTAAGCTCATGTTTATAACCCTTTTAGTGTTGAAATATTGTTCAAAAATGGCTTCCTCCATATTTTTCTGAGTTTTTCCGATTCTCCTCCCTCTCTGCACTAACCTCCCTAGTCAGGTTGACAAAAGGATTGGGTTCAACCTTCTGGTTAAAAGTATTGCTAGGGGAATCTACATAGGTTTTATCATACTCATTGTTCTCATGGGTTTCCTTCTCCCCACCCTCAGCTTCATTCCTAGTTAACCCTTCATTTTCTGCTTCTTTTTCAGTTTTATCCATTTCCTCTTTTTCTTCCTCATTAGTGCCCAAATGGGTTTCCTCTGGGTAGCTATGAATAATGGTATTTATCAGGTTAATAATATCATCTGGAATTTCCTACTGATCAACTTTGACATAATCCACATCAATACCTTTTCGTGCTTCTAACTTATTCTGGTTATCCTCAATTGAAGCAATGTCCTTTTCTAGGTTCTCCATGGTGCTCTTCTCACCTCTTTCTAGATCATCATCCTTGGAGTAAACAATTGCATTATCATCATCCAAGATCATCCCTTCCGAAACATCTAAAATGGATGGCTTAACCACATTTTTACTAGAAACACTCTTTTTGGGTTTTTCTCTGGATGACGGGTTTGCCTTGTTATCTGTGCTTATAGTCTTCCACTTCTGAGAACCTACACACTTTGGAATTGGCTCCGGACCATGATCACACACATTGTCTACAATGAGAAAAATGAGACCCTCATGGAGCACCATACTAGATTTAACTCTATGGTCCATGATGCTCTAGTTAAGGGAGCTCAGGAGGAAGTAGGGGAAGGAAACCCTAGCTTCATGGTGGAAATGATTCACTAGTACAGAGTGTAATTTATACACTCTGGTGAATCTACCATCTAAGGTAAATTATTCTATAAAGCACTTTAGCCTAGATTAGCTTAATATTATTAATGTTAACAAAATTGATATTTCCTTTCACAAGAAGAGATTTTCCTCACCAGTCTTGGGGAAATTATTGTAAGCCTTGTTCCCAATTTTTTAAATCTTTGGAAAATTTTATTCCCTCAAGGGGAAAACCCATAATTTCAGCAATAATATAAAGAGTGAGAGTGAAAGATTTACCCACAAGATGGACATTACTATTCTCCCAATCTGCCGCAAATTGTGTGGCTATCTCTTTGTCATTGCCATGCACCTATCTGAGGTACTTAGTGACTCTTCCTTTCTTAAGTTTTTTCCAAACCTCCTTCTCTTGATTCCATCTACACTCAGCTGGTTCTTCCCTCTTGAGGTCACCTCCCATCTCTTCTTCTTATTTCATGTAACTATTCTCCAAGGCATTGTAGCTCTTCTTTATCTCAGAATAATTTGTCTTTGGAATTCTCTGTCTAAATTTGCTACAACCAAAATAAGAAATTTCCAATTCCAGCTTTGTTTTGGTTACCCACAAAGCGTGCATGACAAGACAAGTATTAACTCAATTGAACACCACTTGCCACTTTGGCTTAGAATTACTCACGCCTAGATTCACATCATGCCATATCATCATTATAACTAATAACTCCCTCTTTTAAATTGATCTTGTTATGATTAATGAGATTATTGATATCATCATTAATATTGTTCATTGTATTCCACTTGTTGATAATGTCAATCTTAAGCCCTATGTTGGCCAACCCATCTGCGACCTAGTTAGCTTCATGATAGTTATGGGTTACATAAAAACTATCAAATTTAGAGGCAACGTTGTTGATCTTCTCTATAATGTGATTAATATTCCATGAAGGTCTACTTAGGCCTTTGATATTTTTAATAATGTTTAGGGAGTCTCCCTCCAGCCATACTTTTTTACACCCCATCTTATCTGACAACATTATTGTGTTAAGGGAAGCCAAAGCTTCAGCTCTATGATTGGATTGAATTCCTAGAGGGATAGCCTCCACTACCACATAGTTACCCCACCCATCTCTAATAATTCCACCTCCTCCAACAATACCAGGATTAACTTTTGCAGCCCCATCAAAGTTCTCTTTGACCCATTCCTTGTGGGGAGAAGACCACCAGGCATTGGCTCTAGGATGAGGAGAAAAAATAGCGGAAGTATTGAATTTCCAATTTGTGATATCTTCCAAATGTTGTGGGGAAGAGACGATCTCAGGATTATCATAAACCATTAATTTTAAATTCTCCTCCATCCCTCTACAGATATGATTGCTAACTACCTCAAGTTTAGAAAATTTCTCCCTGAAGACCCTGTTGTTTCTTTCCTTCTAGATCCACCAGCAGAAATGGGGAAGATGAAGTTTCCAAAATTCTTTTGCTAAATTATTTGATAATGGGCAGCTCCATTGTTTCACCAGGTCCTACCAAAGAAGAGGAAAAACCCAACAAAGGTTCCATTTTCTCAAGATAATGTCCCACACCGTAAGAGTGTAGGAACAATGCATCATTATATGGTTATAATATTCAGCATCATCCATGCATAAAAAACATCTATTAGGAAGCAGGCATCCCCATTTACTGAGATTATCCAAGGTCAGGGGTTTATTATGAAATAAAGCCAGAAAAACAAATTGATTTTAGGGATGAGAAATTTATGCCAAAATTTCTCACAACCAGGTCTTTCCTCATATAAAATCAAAAGGTTACAAGCTGAGGCCATAGTATAAACACCATCTAGGTTAGGCACCCAAATGACTTCATAAGGATTGTTCTCATTGACAAACTAGGAATGTAGATCATGCTGGAGGAGAAGGAGGCATGTTTCAATATCTCCCAGATCAATCCACTTATTATCAATCCATTATTCCTTAAATTTTTCACCAATAGTTTTTTTACATCTTTCTCTGACATATTTCCAGTCCTGGTTATTAGAAAGGGGGAGATTTTAAAGCCAGTTGTCTTCCTAGAAATAAATTTTCCTTCCATCCCCTAGCTTCCACCTCCTTCCCTTCATAATCAACTCTTTTGATGAGCTTATGTTGTTCCAAATGTAGGACCCATGCATAATGAATTCCTCATTAAGGAAACTCTCCAAAGAATTGGATTTATAAAGATAGTTGTTTTGGATGATCACATTCCATTCTTCCACATTCCCAAAGATTCTCCACACTTGTTTGGAAAGAAGGGCTTTGTTGACATTTTTAATAGATCTCAACCAAAGACACCCAAATTTTTTGGGTTTGCAGGAACTTTCCCAAGCCACTAGACTAAGCCTTTTCTTTTCTTCCATCCCATACCACAAGAATATTTTCTAGATTCTTTCAATGATTTTAGAAAACTTATGAGGGATTTTAAAAAGACTCAGTGCATACACTGGGAGGTTTTGTAAAGTATATTTCAAGAGCTGGACCTTCCCAACATTACTTAGAATAGTTCCTTTCCAACCAGCCAACTTGTTATTGAATCTGTCTATAATGGAGTTCCATAAACTATCTGGCGGTTTTGAGCATAGCAGAAGACCCATGTAGGATGAAGGCAAGGCACCAATATTGCAGCCCAAAATATTAGATATTTTTCTTTGTCTCACTACTGGGGTATTGATAAATAATGTAGAGCTCTTTTTCCTTTTGATAAGTTGACCTAAGGCTGAGGTGTATGAGGAAAGATCTTTCTTCAAGTTTCTATCTTCTTTGATAGTTGCACTCCCCATAATGAAAGTGTCATCAATGAATTGCTCATGGGAGAAAATGGATCTAGCAGAAGATAGTTGGAGGCCCAAAATTAGTCCTTCTCCTAAAAATTTGTTGATATACCTTCCCAAGCATTCAACCAAGATAGAAAAGAGGATAGGGGATATAGGGTCCCCTTGTCTTAGTCCCCACGTTGGTTTGAAGAAATAGAAGATGCCCAATTGACAATAACAAAAGATGACACAGTGGTAACCAGTGGCATGATAAGTTTGGTAACTCCCTTATCAAAATGAAAATATTTGAGAAATTTCAACAGAAAGTTCCAATCCACCCTAACATATTCTTTAGAGAGATCTAGCTTCTTAAGGAATCCTTATTTGTTGTCCTCCTCCAAAGAATGAATATTTTTGTGAGAAACAATAATAGAGTCCAGGATTTTCCTTCTTGGAAGAAATCCATTCTGCTGAGATTAAATAATCCAAGGTAATATCAACAGAATTCTAGAAGGACTTTAGAAATAATTTTATACAAAGAGTTACAAAGGCTAATCGGTCTAAATGCATCTACCGTATTAGCTACATAAATTTTAGGGATTAGCACCAGAAAGGTCGCATTGAGTTCCCTAAGGAGGGTTTTAGTGCCCAAAAACTCTTTAACTGTCATAGTCACATCTTTCCTTAAAATATCCTAGAATTATTGAAAAAGACCATCGGGAAACCAATAGGGCTAGGGGACTTCTCACCTTCAAAGGAGAAAACAACCATCTTGATTTCCTTCTCCGAGGGGATTGGTTTGAGAATCTTATTGGTTCTAGCATGGCAGAAATGATTTTATCTTGATCCAAAATGTCCAGATTATTCTCCCTAGAGAGGAGAGAAGAGAAATAACATAGCATTTCCTTTTCTAATGTCCTCTTCTTTACTAATAATTATTTCCTTCGTATTCAAACTAGATATTTTTTTAACCACTTTATGCTTCATTGCTTTCATATGAAATAATCTTGTATTTTGGTCCCCTGCCCTTAGCCAGAGGGCTCTAGATCTCTGTCTCCAAAAAGTTTCCTCTTTAGAAATAATATTGTGATAATCCGCTAGCAGGTTATTCTTAGAACTTTTGAGTTCCTCCGTGAGGCCCTCTTTTTGGATTTGGTCTTGGATCTCCTTGATTTCATATTAAACCATATTTTTGGACAGGAAATTGTCACCAAACACTTCCTTGTTCCAATTCCTAATATTCTTTTTGACGGTGTTAAGTTTTTTAGCTATCCTAAACATCACTCCTCCATCCAAAACATAATCCCACCGACTATCTATTTTTTCCTTCAAATTTGGGTGAGCCATCCACATATTTTCAAACCAAAAGGGAAAGTTTTTCTTTCCACTCATAGTATTAGTAGTAAAAGAAATAGGAAAGTGATCAGATCCAATTCTTAAAAAAGAAGATAGAGAACATGCATACCTTGAGATCCAATCAGGAGAGATAAGGGTTCTATCAATTTTTACCTAGATAAGATCCTTACCAGTTCTTAAATTAGACCACACATAAGAGATTCATTCTAGCTCAACATCCAGAAAAGCTTCCTCATTGATATAATCCATTAGGTCCATTTTTCTATCCATCTAAGAGGGGATGCCTCCCATTTTTTCATCATCTTTGAGTGTGGAGTTGAAGTCTCCCATTACCATCCAACTTTGTTCTTGATAGTTCTTTCTAATGTCTTTCAGGCTTCTCCAAAATTTCAATCTACCTTTTTTGGTGTTCAGAGCATAGATATTAATCAAATTCCAAGAGAATTTATCTCTTAAATTTGTCACTTTCAATAGGATAATGTTGTTCTCACTCTTCAACAAAGTGTAGTCAAAGGTCTATTTGTTCCAATAAATAACCACCCCTCTAGAATCCCCCTCAGAGTCACAGCCAATGCTACCCCATTCATGATAGGATTATATTTTTCCACTTTTTCTCTCAGTAATCTAGTTTCTTGAGTCAAGATTAAATCTAGTTTATTGTCTCTAATAAGATTTATAGCCACATCCTGTTTGTGAGGACTATTCAATCCTTTGATGTTCCAAGATATAATATTCATTTAAATATTGGTGAGTATACCTATGGGATGGTTCTTTGACAACCATCCACAATATTCTGCTTTGCTTCCTATTCTCAAGCATTTTTGGTCGATATTATACCTCGTTCCTCTTTAAGGGTTCCCACATCTGCCTTATATTGACCTCAATTTTGAACTCTTCCATGATTTGGGCCTTCTATTTTCTTGACAGATCTAGGAGCATAAGGTCCTTTATATGGAATATTTCCTTTTTTAGAGGAGCTCTTTTGATTCTTCTTGCTATTAATTTATGTCCAAATTTCCTCTTGATTTTCTTCTTTCCATAAATCAGCTAGGTGTGATAGGGGGCTTTCATTTTCCCTTTCCATAGACATTTCACCATTCAATTTGTTCTCCTTTGTGCTACTCCCCTTCCTATTATTCTCATTTATAGTCTTGTTCTTACTAGATTCTTTTGACCTTGATTCAGAATTCTCCAAATCCATTACTTTTGAGTCGTGTAAGTCTAGTTCCCTAGTCTCTAGGATATCCAGAGAACAATGATTCTCATTATGGGGATTTACCTTCACACTTGGATTAGAGGTATCTGAGATTTTCATTTCTTTTGTCTCCAAGTATTTCCCCTTTGCCTCCATTTTTCTTTCCTTAACCTCATTTTGATCTTTCTGGGAGGTCACAGACTTGTTATTTTTTTCCTTCCATTATTTTTTAAGATCTTTATTTTTCTCCTTTTCCATTTGATGCTTCAGTGGACATTGTTTCACCTAATGAATTTCTTTTTTACATGAGAAACATGAAAAGGGGATTGAATCATATTCCACTTGCTAAATATGGTTCCCTAGTTTAGACATGATTGTTATCACCTCAGGAAGGTCCGCAGTTTGGTGGATGTTAATGCAATATCTTGCATAGACCAACCTAGACTTCACTGCTGTCATAGGGTCAATAGTCAAAATTTCTCCAAATGAACCAGCTAGACCAGAAAAAATATCATGCCAGTATTCCATAGGGAGACCTCGGAAACATGCCAAGATAGCATCTAACTCAAAGAGATCTAAATTTAGGTCAAGGTTTGTAGTCCACTTTTGCAGAGCTAGAGATGACTTGCTAAACATCCATGGACTACCACAAAGGATTCTGGACATATCTTCCATATTAGAGAAAATAGAGGAAAAGAAACCCTTTGGCATTGCAGCAATGTCAACATGACCTTTAAGTCTGCATTTTTTTTTAACTAGGGTTCTAACCATATCAATGTTAGGTCATGAACCAATAAATTTTCCCACCAGAGAAAGTTCCATAGATGTTACAGTATGATCCACTAGTGGTTCCAGAAGAGAGATACCAAAAATCCCCTTTAGAGGCTCAAAAAAATTGTTAATTCTAGGGAAGGATGACTTTCCCATTGGTTTCACCCCAAAATGAGAGGACCAACTACCACTACCCGACAATCTTGCAAAAATTTTGCCTGCTGAAGAAGAAGAATTTGACCTACCAGGTGCCGACAAGTTTTCAGTCCCACCACCTTGGGAAGGAACCACATCTGTCTCCTTTTCCACTTCTGAGTGCTTTGTGGAACCCTCATTTGATGATCCTCCTTCCTTCTTCTCCTTTCCTACAACATTTCCTGAAGGAATCCCACCATTACCAAGATTCCTTCTCACAGAGGAAATCAAATTCAAACCACCTCCCACTCTCCCTTTCTCCACCAGTGCCATTCCAAAAAATCTCAATAAAACTATAGATGTTACTTTTATTGGGACACCAACTTTCAATCATTTTCAAGTCAAACTTGGCCTTCCTTGGCTTACCTCCATGAAAGCCATAACTTCTCCTATTCATAAATGTCTTAGATTTCCTCATAATGGAGAGACCATGACTATTAACCATAGTCTTTATCACCCTTTACTTTCTCAAGACTCATTTGACCCTAATTTTTTTGACCTTATATGCCTCAACCATCTCAACCTTTCCCTGATAATATCTTCCGCTCTTATCAAGCTTACAAATTTTAAAAGATTTGTGAACTTAGAAAAAAGAGGCTTCCATCTCCTTTCTGTTATCTTGGACTTCTCCCTACACCTTCTAAACCTCCTATATATTATTTTGTTCCACCTCCTATATATTATAAAGATTCTGATAAAGTCATCTCTCAACTTAGTGTGGTTCCTTCCATTCTTCCTCCCAAAGAGGAAAAGGTCCTAATGTTGATTGATCCTGAACGAAACCCAATGTCAAAAAAGATAAATGCAACTATCATGCTTGTGATTTCCATCATAAGCATTGTTCTAGAGCCCACTAGCATGCTTCTAAAAATATTTCTCCACCACATACACCTACTAATGCCTTTATTCCCTTTGAACAACCTATGCTTGAGACAACAAAGGAAGTTAATTTGAAAAAGATTAAATTAAACAAATATGATAATTCCATTTGTATCTCAGAGTCTATTAATTTGGATGAATAAGATACTCTTTATGATGATGTTCTTTATGTTCATGCTAGTGATTCTGATGAAATGTATGTGACTATTAATATTGATCATGATTTACTACCTATGATTTCACAACAATTATCTATATCTCCTAGTAATAAACACAGTGACCTATCTCTACAACATAGTCCTTGTTTGAAACTGGCTATTGTTTCATCTGTTGTGCTTGATGTTTCTCCTCTTGTGTTTTTCCCACCTTCCCAAAACATTACATACCAAGTTGGGGGGTAGGAAATATGCTTGACTAGCTCCTCTTATGTGGATCATGATGTGCTTCTCCTATGATGTGCTACTTTCTATATTTTTTTGTTGATATTTATTTAAATGACCCTTTTTTCTCCATTGGTGCAAGGTGATAAAGGAATCAACCTATCATAACATTATTCTATTTGTATCTCATGTCTTCTATATGTCATTCCATGTTATGTTGTGCATGTTTTACTATTCACAAATGTGTCTGTGTTGTCTGATTAGGGATGACACAAAGTAGTACTTGCCTACTATTTTTGGGTCTTTGTGATGACAACCCAAAAAGACTCTTCTTCGTAACTCTTACGTGCCTTTCTTCCATTGTTCTTGTAGTTCTGGTACCTTTCAAGGATGATGACATCTCATTTTGACATAATTATGATATACATTGGTTATCATATGACCTACTGCCCCCAAAGTTAGTAGATCCCTTCCATTCTATCTCTTTTTTCATGTACTTATTTATCTTTAATTTTTCCTACTTGGAGGCATCTCATAGTGGAAAAGTATCTTGTGGATGCATGTATGATTCATTAAATATATTTTTCCCATTAAGGTGTTTGCAATTGTTTTAATGTGGGGGCATACACCTCGCTCATTTTTTTAAAATTTGCACACACATAATGATTTCTTGTACATGACCAAGGAGGCAATGTTTTCCTTGTGTTTCTCATTGGATTACTTAATGAAAACAACCTTTCCATAAGAATTTATCCTTCCCCTTTGATTTCTAAGGAGACAATGCTTTCCTTATGCCTGATCACTTTTTCTTTTGATCCCTAAGATGACAATTCTTTCCTTAGGCCTCATCGTGCCCTTTTCAGATTACCTAATGGAGACAATGATTTCCTTAAGGATTTATCCTCTTTGATGGATTGACTATCATAACACAATTTTCTATACCTTTCAATTTCATCTTTTGCAATGTTTTACTTTTGTGTGGTCCATAGTAAGACAACCTCTTACTAGGCTAGTGATCACACCCTCTCTCTTTCTTTCAAGCGATGTCTCTCTTATCTTGATTTTGGATTTGGTGAAGAATTGATTCACTTGGGGGGGCTTGATGTTTCTTTGTTTCCTTGACCTTTATAAGATCATTCTTATGCATTCAATCTACTTTACCGTGAGCATGATTTAGTCTCATTATCTCTCTAAAGTGGGGGCTAAATGTCTTTTAGGACCTATTAGACCTCATTTTTGTGATTTCAAGGTTAGTATGTCCATTATGTTTGATCCCACATATCTGCATTTATGTTTTTCCTTCATCTCCTCACTTTTTCCCGACAACCTAGGCTTATTCTACCCAGGAAAAGTCAAGTTATCGACTTGTTACCATGCGGTACAAGTTGAGATCATTATGTTGGATCTTGAAATGTCCTTGGGTTTTATAACCTAGATCTAGCTCCAGGCCCAATGTTTGTGTCTCTCTTCAAGGTCTTATTTTGTGGTTGGCTTGGATCAAATTTTAATCGTGAAATGGGTATTAACTTTGAGGAGATCTTTTCTCCTGTTGCTAGAATTAAATTTGTTAGGATGTTTCTTGCATTTGATACTTACAAATATTTCAAGGTATATCAAATTGATGTTAAGCCTGCATTCTTGAATGGAGAGTTGGAAGAGGAAGTATAAATTGAGCAACCAAATGGTTTTCCCTTGACCGATGAAGATGATATAGTTTTCAGATTGAAGAACTAACTTTATCAATTAAAACAAGCTCCTCGAGCTTGGTATGTGAGATTGGATAAGTATTTACCGACACTTTGTTTTAGTAAAGGTACTATTGATAGTAATTTTTATTTCAAAATCAATAATTATAACATCTTAATTGTTAAAGTTTTGTGGATGATATTAATTTTGGTGGAAATGACAAGTTGATTAAGGAATTTTACGATGAGATGTAGAAGGAATTTGAGATATCTATGATAGGTGAGATAAATATTTTCGTTGGACTATAGATTATAAAAAATGATAAAGGTATTTTCATATCTAAGTTTAATATGTGAAAGAATTATTGAATAAATTTGGAATGGATGATTCAAAGCCTGTTGGTACTCCTATGATTACTGGTTTTAAAATAAAAAAGATTGATGATACACCTAATGAAGATCAGAATAGATACAGATTGAGGATCAGTGGATTGTTATACCTGACACAAACTAGACCAGATATTATGAATTTTATTTGTATTAATGCTAGATTTCAAACAGAACCTAAGGAATCACATGTTGTTTATGTTAAGAGAATATTCAGATACTTGAAAGAGACAATTGATTATGGCTTATGGTATGGAAAAGATGATGATTTTACATTGAGTGCATTTGCTAATGCAGATTGGGTTGGTAATGTGGATGACAGAAAGAGCACTAGTGGTGGAGCATTATTTTTGGGTAAGAGATTAATTTCATGGGAAAGTAAGAAAAAAAATTGTATATCACAATCTACTGCTAAAGATGAATATGTTGTTGTTGCTACTAATTGTACACAATTAATGTGGATGAAGAAAATGATGAAAGATGTAAGAGTGATTATTGATCGGGGAAAAAAGAGAGGTAAGGGTAAGTTTGAAGGAAAGTTGCCTCTGAAATTTTTTTCATGCAATAAGATAGGTCATTTTTCATCTAGATGTCCTAAAAGGGTTCCTAAACATAAATATAAGTTTCACAGGCCTAATTACTTCAAGGATAAGGAATGTTACTATGCTAGTGAAGGTGTGTCTGATGATGATGCTACAAATTATGATCAAATTGGATTTATTTCTATTACAGATGATGAACCTATTCATGAAGAGAAATCCCTAGTTTCACATGTTGAAAAGAATTTTTCTATTAGAATTTAGACAGGAGATTTGATCACATCAAGTACTAAGTCAAGAGGTAATGTGTTTGAGTTGAATACTAAAGAGTTTTCTTGTTTTGTTGTGAAGGTTGATGAAAGTTGGCTATGGCATATAAGATTATGTCATATACATTTTGATAACATTATGAAATAAAGTATGTTAAATGTTGTTAGAGATCTACCGAAGATTGTGAAACCTTCTAAAACTATTTGTAGAGAATGTGTGATGGGGAAACAAACTAGAAGAAATTTTAAAAGAAAATATTACTCACCCAAAAGGAAGTTGGATCTAGTGCATACAGATCAATGTTGTCCTACAAGAACAATATATTCCTATGGTGAAAGGTGTTTCATAATTTTTGTTGATGACTTTTATAGGATGATGCGGGTTGCATTTATTAGAGAGAAATATGAGGATTTTGATAAGATTAAGATTTTCAATTAAAAAGTTGAGAATCAATTAGGTTTGAAGATAAAATGTTTAAGGTTAGCTAAAGGTGGAGAGTTTACTTCATATATGTTCAATACCTATTGTGAAGATAATGGAATATATAGGTAAATATCCTCTCCAAGGACACCACAACAGAAGGAGATTGCAGAGTGAAGAAATAGAAATATTTTAGATTCTACTAGTACTATGTTGCTTGAAGGAAATGTATCGCATGTTCAATAGAGAGAAGTTATTGGCATTGCAACTTACACTTTGAAAAAAATTTAGATTAGGGAAGGTACTAATAAGACTCCTTATGAACTATGGTTTACTCATGCTCCTACTGTAAAATATTTTAGAATATTTGATAGTAAATGCTATATCAAAAGGGATGATGATATAGGAAAGTTTGATGCTAGAAGTGATGAAAGAATCTTCCTTGGTTATTCCACTAAGAGAAAAGAATGTAAATGTTTCAATCTAAGATTGAGGAAGATAATTGAAAGTGCTAATGTAAGGATTGATGAGAATTTTCAGAATTAGGAAAGAATATATGACTATAGCCAGACTTTATATAACAAGGTCACTACAAATCAAGAAGATCCTTTTGAGGTTGATCATGAGATCGAGGAATGTCTGAATGATTCAAATGATTCTACTAAAATTCCAAAGATACCAAGGTATGTTAAGAAAAATCATCTTGAAAAATGAAATTATTGGCAATGCAAACATAGGCATGTTGACAAGATCTAGATTAAGAAATGGGATTTGTTTGATTTCTCAAGTAGAAAAAAACTATTGATGAGGCATGTAGAGATGAATCTTGGACTAAAGTAATGCAGGAAGAATTAGAACAGATAAATAAAAATAACACATGGGAATTGGTTCCTAGACCTAACGAAACAAATGTTATAGAGACTAAATTGGTTTTTAGAAACAAAATGAATGAAGAAGGAATGGTTGTAAGGAATAAGGAAAGGCTAGTTTGTAAAGGCTACTTGTAACAAGAAGGCATAGAATTTGAAGAAACATTTTCTCTTGTTTGTAGGCTTGAGGAAGTAAGATTATTTCTTGCTTATGCTGCACAAAAATACTTTAAAGTGTATTAGATGGATGTGAAATCCGCATTTATGGATGGAGATCTAGAGGAAGAAGTATGTATTGAGTAGCCTGATGGATTTCCTTTAACAGATGATGAGGACATGGTTTGCAATTTTAATAAGGCTTTGTATGGACTGAAACAAGCACCCAAAGCACGGTATGCTAGATTGGACATGTATTTACTTCATCTTGGTTTTAGAAAAGGTAATGAAAAATATAATTTGTACTTAAGAACTAGTGAAGATGGAATATTAATAGTTTAAGTTTTTGTAGATGATATCATTTTTTGAGGTAATGTTGAAATGAGTAAAAAATTCTCTAAGGAGATGAAAAATGAGTTTGAGATGTCGATGATTGGTGAAATGAAATTTTTTCCTAGGTTGCAAATTAATTAGAACAAGAATGATATTTTTATTACTCAAACCAAGTATCTTAAGGAAATATTGAAAAAGTTTGGATTGGAAGATTTTAAACCTATTGGAACACCTATGGTTACTAGTTACAAGATTAATACTACTAATTAATCTCAGAGTGTTTTTAAGACCAAGTACAGATCCATGATTGGAGGCTTTCAATATCTAACTCACACTAGACTAGATATTGCTAACGTAGTTGGAATTGTGGCAAGATATCAAGAAGATCCTAAAGAGACTCATCTTGTTGCAATAGAGAGAATATTTAGATATCTGAAGGGAACACTAGAATATGGATTATGGTATGAAAAATCTAATGATTTTGTTTTGCATGCTTATACTGATGTTGATTGGGAAGGAAGTGTATTAGAATAACTGAGAGGGGGGTGAATTAGTTGGCTCCCAATCATCCTACAGTCCCAAATTATCCCAGATGTATATAACAACAATTTCAAACATATAATTCAACTCGGTGAAATGTATATTATGATCTCAAACTTTTAGTCATATACCGAGTAACAGTAAATCAATACTATGATTACCAATCAATGCAGATAAATTAACGTGTAAATTAAAATAATAATCCATAACAAACCTTATCATTTACCTTAGAATCATCAATTTTCCAGCACATCATTCTAGTCAGCCTTAGTTTGATTAAATTGCTCAGTCAATACCGTGATGTGTCGGTGATCCCTAGCTCTATTATCAATGTGCATGGTATACATTGTATTTATTTGGTGTTCACTATTGCTCAGTGTACACAAAAATCCTCAATTACCGACCATATAAACTTTGTTTTTTCCAGATCTTCAATTCATAATAGATGTTTGTTACCATAATGATACTCAAATAAGTTGACATCAATGGAAATACATTAACTGATTAATGTCAATCATCATATCTATAACTCGGTTGAATATCAACAAAATGACTTCAGACATACAATCAATTGTAGTTCATCAAAGTGTTGATGAAAGAAAGAGACCAAGTGGTGGTGCATTTTTTCTTGGGAAAAGTCTGGTTTCCTGGTTAAGTAAGAAGTAGGATTGTATAGCTCAGTCTACTACTGAATCATAGTATGTTTTTGCTACTATAAATTGCACACATATTGTTTAGATGAAGCAGATGCTGAAGGACATTTATAAATTTTGAAGATAAAGTGGTTATTCATTGTGATAACACTAGCACAGTGAACATGTCAAAGAATCTAGTTATGAATTCAAATACTAAACATATTTCAATTAAGTATTATTTCTTGAGAGACAAGGTTACATAGAAGGAGATTATATTAGAGTATATTAGCATAAAGGAACAAATAATAGATATATTTACAAAACCTTTGCCAAAGGATGCCTTTGAGTATCTCAGAGGTATGCTTGGGGTGAAATCCCCTCCTTGAGAGAACTAATTGATGTAGGAATGCATCATTCTAGTCAATTTGAGAGTTATATCATTTCTTGGAGTTGATGTTTGGATCCACTCCTTAGAGGGAGTGATCACAGGAATAATATAGAACACATTTGGGTGTTTGAGCACCTGGTTGTTGCAGGCATGAATATTTGAGAAAGATAGAAATTGTAGATGTGAGATGATCATAGATAGAGTAATGTAACCATTTTCCATTGATGTCAAAGGGGGAGTGATTTAGTGGAAAATCCCTACTATTTAAGGGAGAGCTATGAAGAGGATATTGAGAAGATTGTATTGAGATGGGTACTTTTGGATTGATGGATTTTCTCATGTTGCCATCAATGCCAAAGGGGAATATTTTTGGAATTATCTTTTGTTAGAGTTGTTGGAATTCATGTTTTTTGATTGATGTCAACATATGTTTAGTTCAAATCTCAGTCAGACTAGTTGTCTCAGGCACATGCAAGACTGACAGTCATGTACAGACACTGTATAGACTCTCAGAGGATGCAAGCACAGATATATATTAAAGGACAAGCTAGGATATTATATCTAATGTCACTTGAGTTCATGTTTTTGTTTTTTTGAGTTACAATGGTTTTGGTAGAGATTTTTTGTAGAATAGTGACAGAGAATTATGACAGTGTTAGTTTCTGATTTTTGTGGATAACATGGGCGCGAGCATTTTTCATGTTATGCGAGCTTGGGGAATGTAAGGAAACATGTGGAGGAATTTTTTTTTGTGATTCTTTGGTCACAATACTCTGGGTGATGTTAGCTATGGCATGTTCTCTAGTGAAGATTTATTTGGGGCCAACTTCATAGATGTAGCATGTATTATGGATAGTGAGCATGGATTGCATATCTTGAAGTATATTTGATGATTTTAATTGATGTTTAATTGTTCAAGGTACTATGTGTATCTTAGAAAGGGGTTATGAAATTATTTTTGTATTGGGGAAGCCTTTAATTGGACGAGCTAATTGCTTATTGTAAACTTGTATAAAGAAGAGTTGCTTTCTTGATAAGATGTGTGAACAGTGAAGTGTGGAAGTCGCAAACTTGTATTTGAGAAGTCTACTAGATGTAGAGAAGATATAGTGAATGATGAAATTCATTGGAACTATCTAAGAAAAGTTGTTTCTATCATTCAATACACTGCGTATTATATCTTTGTACATCTTTATCTAGGATAATGAGTCCTGAAGGTGGATTTAACCTTCTTTATGTAGTCAGCCTAGGTAGTGAGCCTATTGTTTCTCTTGACTCATAATAGGGTTTATCCTTGAACATGGACTATGTACTATATGTAATAATCAACTCCTAACATGGATAAATCACCTATCAAGGATACTATACTTTTAGTATATTATTTGTGGGTGTTGATTCCCATTGGTTTTTTTTCCCTTAACATGGTTTCCCTGACAACAATTGGTTGTGTTATGGTGTTGTTATTATTTTTTTCAATATTGATTTAATAATCTAGTTTATAAAGTAAAATTTTATGGCATACAATTGATCCCCCCCCCTCAGTTGTATTGGTGATCTATTATTGCTAACAAGAGTGACACGTGGTGGCCAATCAGTTTGTAAGCATGAAGAGAGTAATTAAAGAATAAATAGATCAAACGGTGCCCATAATCCTGCTCAGGAAGGTGCAAGGTAGATACAACCCATGAGATTATGGGATGTTGATGCGTGTCCAGGATGAGGTAAGAATAAGAGTGATGATAAGAAGGATAAAGGGGCCCACAAGCAGAATTAGATGAGGCCACGTAGAAGGTGGGGTCAAGGTAAGAAATAAAGGCATGCATTCCGCTTAACTTAGAGAGGAAAATATTGCCACATCATAGCGAAAAGAAGGTCGAATAAAGTTAAAGAGGTTTTTAGACTTTTACCAAATGATGGAAAATGTGGCAAAGTCTATTCTGCGTGCATGTAGAAGGTTGACAAGGGTTTCAACTGCAGTTCTGTGGATTTCAAACCCTCTCTTTTTTCATGATACTCACATGGGATAAATTCTAATTTCCAAGGCAGTTAAGGGAAGCTCAACTCCAATTCAAAAGGCTACTTTAATTATTCATCACCAAAATATAGATGTGGAAACACTCTTTTGGATGGCTTTGGGTTAGAGATACTAACAAAAATCCTCAAACCTTCTTTTCCTCCTTCTTTCTATAGTTCAAATCATAACCAATCCAGTTAATTAGCCAATTTCATGTAGACTTAATCTGGAGTTTGCTTTGTAATTGGTGTTTGTTTTCTTTAAAAGAAAGTTTAGGGTTTTAGTGTAGGAGGTTCTCACATTATTGGAAGAAAAATAAGGAAGTGATTTTTGTTTAATCCTCTAATTTTTTGTGGAAGGCTATGGAAGCCAATTTTAACTGGTTTGATAGTATCTCCATTAGAGTTTTCTTTAAATAAATTTGATAGTTATGAGGATCTCATTTGAATTCACTTATTTTTATGGAGTCTTGGATTTAATTTTTCTTGTAATGTATTCACACATTTGAATCATGCAAGTTTTTTTCTTTGTTGTGCATCTTTGAGTGGGTAGTACTAAACCTTGCATAGGTTATAAGTTGTGTTTTACGAATAAGTTTCTTCATAATATGGTTAAGTGTGAAGATTATTAATCCTCTTGACCTATTAATGATAAGAATATTTGAGACCTCCTTATGAAATATTGATATGCAAGAAGTTTAAATCATCAAAAATTGTGTCCTATTCTTTGGACTTATCTTCTTTTAAGAAAAAGAAACTCTATTGTGATCAAAGCTTAATTACCATTTACATCATCTTTCATGCATCACCTAGTAGATTAGATTGCATAATTGTTTTCCCTTCTGCATTCCCCTATCCCTTTTCCTTCAAAGTTTACTTTTGGTTCAAGATCTTCATAGGTGATATATCAAATAGGAACTGGCCTAGAATTCAGAGATTCCCTCCATAAATAGGAAATCCCACCAGCTAGGAGTTTTTCCATATTGTCCTATAATCCTCAAGCCTAGCATTCAAAGAAAGAGTGAGGAGGGTGTAATTCCATTTCCCCAACAGTAACAAATAATGTCTCTATTTCTTCAAATCTTAGATTATAGCATATATTTCCAGATCATACACTGAATACCTTCTCTTAATATCATTCAAGTTCTCACTAGAATAATAAAAAAGTCCTCCTTCTTGATTCAAGACAATTCAAATTGCATTTCCACTAGCATCACTATCTACTTGAAATACCTTATTGAAATTAGGTAAAGCTAATACCGGTTGTTCTCTCATCTTATGCTTCAAAAATGAAAAACTCCTTTGTGCTCCATGTGTCCATTTGAAATCCATTCTATCTCCTCTCATAGTTTCACTCATTGCTCCACAAATTGAACTAAAGTTTGAGATGAACTTCTGATAGAAACTACCCAACCCACAAAAAGATATTACCACTCCAACATTCTCTGGTGTAGGCCACTCAACAATGGATTTCACTTTCTCAGGATCTATATTTAATATTATAGTAGATATTACAAATCCAAAGTATACTAACTCATCCTTCATGAAAGTACACTTCTTTATGTTTATCAACAACTTCTCTTCCCTTAACCTCTGTAATACTTGTGTAACATGCATCAAAGTTCCTCTTTTCACTTACTGAAAATCAAAATATCTTCCAAATAAACAATTAAAAACTTACCCAAGAATCTCATCATGACTTCATTCATTAGCTTCATGAAAGTACTAGGTGCATTTGACAATCAAAAAGGTATTACCAACCACTTATACAATCCTTCATTTTCTTAAATACAGTCTTCCACTCATCTCCTTCTCTGATTCTAATATGATGATATCCACTCTTCAATTCTATCTTGGTGAAATACTTTGATCCACTCAAACAATCCATCAAATCATCCATCCTTGGTAAAGGAAACCAATACTTAATTGTAATTTGGTTGATAGCTCTTGAATCGGTACACATCCTCCATTGTCAAACTTTCTCCGATCAACCCTCTTTGCAATAAATCTTGCACTTGCCTATTGATTTTTCATTCTCTATCAGTGTCATCCTATATGCTTCTTTATTAGGAAGACTAGCCCCTAGTATTAAATCCATGCAATTAATAATACTTTTCACTTGCAGAATCCATCAAGTGCATTATCTGATATGATGTCATCATACTCATTCAACAATCTAGTGATTTCTTTAGGATTTTATGCTACCAAGAGATTCTTCTTATAATCCTTAGGTACTAAAGAAAAATACACATCATTATGCTTCATACCATCCAAAAACTTCTTTCCATCCACTAGACAAATTCTTGCACTAGTACACACTTCAATCTTAAGAGGTTCATCTAAAGGTAACAAATTTTGTTTCATCCCATTAGCAACAATAGTGTAAACATTCTTTCTACCATCATGCATAGCTTTCCTATCATACTTCCATGGTCTACCCAACAAGATATGGCACACATCCATAGGCATAATATCACACAACACCTCATCATAAAACTTCCCAATCTTGAATTTAACTAGGCATTGTTCACTTACCAGAACCTTATGTTCATCTTGTATCCATGCAATTTGATAGGTTTTAGGATGATCCATCCTTCGCAACTTCATTTTTTCAACTAAATCCTCTAAAGAGAGATTATCAGAACTGGCATTATCTATGACAATATTATGCACCTTGTTTTGTACCTTACTTCTTTTTCTGAACAAATTCTTCCTCTATATAGACCCCTTCTCTCATTCTCTATGGTATAGGCTTATCCTAGTCATCAAGGTTTCACCTTCCTCTTCTTGATTATTGTTCACTCAACTAGTGGACTCTTCATCAACAAATGTTGTCCTCCTACTACCTTCTGTCCTCTTCTCAGAGTTACTTTTCTTGCTTTCAAAGGCTCTATGTCCTACTTCACCACATTTGAAACAAGTGCCATTAAAATTTATCCTTTCACCACTACCTTTTCCTTCATTCCAGTAGGAACTCCTATCATTCCTCCTATAGAGATCATCATCGTTAACTTCTGATTCACTTTTTCCTTGATCTACAAAAGATCTTCCTCTACCTCTTTAGAATATTCATCCTCTGCCTCTTTGTCTTTTCTCATGCCTTATGTTCAACTTATCTTTAGCCTTTAATGCCCAATTATATGCCTCTTACATACTCCTAATATGCAATAGACTGATTTCATCTTGTATGGACATCCTCAAACCATTAAGATATCAAGAAACTT
This sequence comes from Thuja plicata, assembly GCA_018584345.1. Taxonomy (NCBI): domain Eukaryota; kingdom Viridiplantae; phylum Streptophyta; class Pinopsida; order Cupressales; family Cupressaceae; genus Thuja; species Thuja plicata. The sequence continues at coordinate 5,186,658 of MU224931.1, forward strand.
GTTTGGCCTCATCATCTATATGACCTGATCTGATGTTCAACTTGTATTACTCACTATAACTATTAACACTCAGGTCTCTTTTCTTCAATTTTTGCAACTTTCTAAACAAACTTACTTGTTATTCCATAGTAAAAAGCTTAGCATTAAACTTATTCACCATCGTATCCAAAAATGTGATCTTGTATTCACCCCTTCTCTGTAGATATGTCTACAAATGTTCCCACCATAGGGATGCATGTCATTTAAATTTAGTACATACACACTTTTCCTTGTTCTCTTCATTAGTTACTTCAATTTCAAAATAATTGTCCATCTCTGTGACCCAATCTACCTATTCATTAGCATCTAGGTTTCCATGATAATTAGGTGGGTTGAAATTAGATATCCTATTAACATTAGTCAAGGGTTTAATGAACCTCTCCTCCTCATGATTCAACTCTGGTTGTGCCTCATTGTTCTCTCCTTCCACTGCTGGTTCCTAATTTTTTTCATATCCCTCTTCATCACTTGCATCTTCTATATGTTGCTATTAAGTTTTAGGATAGCTGCAAATGTAATAGCACTCTATTTTGTATGTGTTTTCCAAATGAAACAATCTCTCTTTAATTTATATTAGGAATGAGGCTAGGAGAGACATGTCCCTTCATGGGACATGTCTATTCATTATTATTTATAGGAAAAGGACATGCCTCTTCCTATTAATCATAATTTAATCAGTCTTATAATGTTTCATCAATCAATTATTAATTAAGAATAATATAATAATTTAATATTGAATATTAAATTTCATATGATTAATAATAATATAACATATATAATATATTATTATTAATCAACATGTACTATATATATTCTAATGATCATACAAATGAAGCTACAAACATTAACACTCCCTCTTAGCTAGGGAGGATGATCAAATAGAATGTGTAGTGGTCTCCTGTGTCAACACTTATGACCCTCTCCATGGCTATACAAAACATCAACACTCCCTCTTAGCTAGGGAGGATAAACCAATCCAATGTCAACACTTATATGACACTTGATAACATCAATCATATGATGTAAGCAATAAAAGCATCATCCTCATGATGTAATCGATAGAACATAGTCTCAAGATGTGGATTGCCTCCATCGGTGATTCTATCGAAAAGCTCTCATGTGGATTGCCTCCATCGGCGATTCTATCAACAAGCTCTCATGTGGATTGCCTCCATCAGTGATTCTATCCACAAAAGCATGAGCTTTAGAATGGATTACCTCCATCGGTGATTCTATCCACAAGCTCTCATGTAGATTTCCTCCATCGGTGATTCTATCCACAAGCTCTTGTGTGGATTGCCTCCATCAGCGATTCTATCCACAAACTCATGAGCTTTAATGTGGATTGCCTCAATCAGCAATTCTATCCACAAGTTCCTAGGTGGATTGCCTCAATCAACGATTCTATCCACAAGCTCTCATGTGGATTGCCTCCATCGGTGATTCTATCCACAAACTCATGAGCTTTAATGTGGATTGCCTCAATCGGCGATTCTATCCACAAGTT
>MU224931.1:5189132-5217619 GCA_018584345.1 Thuja plicata
GTGGATGATCACCATTTTCTCACTCTCCACTAAGGATGGTTCAAATGGAAATGTAACATTGGTTATTATTCCCCCCACAATGTACAACTCTCACTCTTATATTGTTGAACAATACTCATGTCTTCTTTTTAAATGCCTTGAATGCTCCAAGAGAGGTGACACTATATAATTCATCTTTTCTTTATAGAAATAGACACCCTTCCTTGAATTCATGCTTCTTTGTTATTGCTTGATCACGATCATAACAAATTAATATATCTTTTTAATGAAAGTTATTTTCAAAAATTTCACATATACCCATACATATTTTGTCATAAATTTTGCATCCAAGACTTTCTCTCTAATTGCTTTTGTGAAATTCTTTGAAATTAGGATTTCACCAACATATCCAAAATTTAGCAAAATCCAATGGTGCATTTGTGAGATATGGTCCTTTTACCGAGACTGTATTTTCTGAGACAGTCACACATTCATCATCAACAAACTACTCTCTTACATTTGCAGTCTGGCTCTGATACCATGTTAAGTTTTAGGATCGCTGCAAATGTAATAGCACTCTATTTTGTATGTGTTTTCCAAATGCAACAATATCTCTTTCATTTATATTAGGAATGAGGCTGGGAGAGACATGTCCCTTCATGGGACATGTCTATTCATTATTATTTATAGGAAAAGGACATGCCTCTTCCTATTAATCATAATTTAATCAATCTTATAATGTTTCATCAATCAATTATTAATTAAGAATAATATAATAATTTAATATTGAATATTAAATTTCATATGATTAATAATAATATAACATATATAATATATTATTATTAATCAACATGTACTATATATATTCTAATGATCATACAACTGAAGCTACAAACATTAATAGTTGCCCTCTCCTCTAAGAAGTCTACTGCTTTTAATCTGGTACAATTTTTTCTCAACAAATCTAAGACCTCTAGATCCACATTCCTAGCTCCACCTCTAACATTTCTCCTGGCCATATCCATAATCCTTAGTAGCTATAGGTTAAATCCTTTCAACCTCCACCCCAAAAGAAAACCCTAGGATGCAAAACCTTGCTCCAATACCACTTGATGTAGTGAAGGATAGATAAATCTCAAGAGATCAATCTAATCCTTGCAGCCAATACAACACAACAGAAAAAAATAAGCACAAATGGATAGAAATGAAAGATCAACCTTCTATTATTCTAAAAAATCATTTACAACAGATTTGCAACATGCAGTCTCACATGCCAAGAATACATACCTAATTATGATCAGAAAAACTCTTACAAACCCTAGTCAAATAACTCCAAATAATCTTATGAAAATCAACACCCCCTTAGGAACAAGTCTATAATATTATAAAGCAATCATAATGCCAGGTCAACCTAGAAAAGATCACATTTCCCAATAACTGAGAAAACATGTTACAACAAATAGGTTGGGACCCAAATCATCTCAAATAACCTCCAATGAAATAAATAAGAGATACACTCATATTATAAATTCAACCTCCAACATAACATTGATATGATACAATCGCGCACGAATATTCCCATCAGAAGATTGAGAAATGATCGAAAAACATAATGATTGACCGGGAAAATGAAGAACATGATAGTCATGCAAAGAATCTACAAAATATCATGCATGATGAATCCAAATGATGTGTGATCATAGGATAAGGTCCAACACAAAGCCACAGAATCACAGTAGTGACTTCAAAACAAAAGCACAAGTACAGATCGCCCACTAACAAATAACACCAGACTGATCAAACATGAAAATGAAAATATTTTTATTTGATGCAAGATTGCTAAGATTCCAAGATGTTCCTGCATTAATTTTATTATAGAATTAGTTATATAATTATATTTAGTGTTGGGATTTTTTATGCCCAGCATACTCATCCCTACATTTTGTAGGCAAAATGTTTGGTCCCCCTTTTCACTTTTTCTCTTTCCCATGGTTTCTTTTGTTCCCTTTGTTTTCCCCCTAGGATTTTCTTCAACAAGGGTTTTCTTTCTTTTTATTTTGTCTCTGGGACCTTTTGAGTTTGTTGGATCTTTTGAGCCATTTGGATCCCAGACTTTGGGACTCTCTATCATCATGTCTTCTTTCATGAGAAGATGTGATTGCATGGAATCTCCGGGCCCAGAGTCCAGAGGTTTTCTTGTTCTAGAGTTTGCAGGGAGGAAGAAACACATTTTTACCCTAGGGGTATAAATAGAAGTTACTTATCATTTTCACATTTTATCATGATCAAACACTTAGAGAAATTAGATCGATTCAAAGGTGATCAAGGTGATTTAAACAATGTTCACTCCCTGTGCTTAGTGGTTAATTAAATAGTGATTTGCAGTGCTTTTTTGTGGTAACTCAAAGGCTAAATTGTTGCAGAGCACCTCGCATCCTCGTCTTTCCCACATTCCTCATGTTTCCAGGTATACCTTTAGCTCTCTCCTCTCTAGTTTTTGGTTCTGTTTCTTGCTTGTCTGTCTTGTTTTTTGTTTGAATTTCATTTTTGGTTCTATTTTTGTTTCACCGCATCTTTGCGCTAGCTTTTCTATCACCTCTCGTTGGTGGGTTGGCTTTTCCAGAGGGTTGTCCACCCTCTGTGTAGTTGTAGTTTAGTGTATATTTTTGTACATTGTTGTAGAATGATGTAAGTGCTTCTGTATATTGTGTATATATTGTAGTCTTCCTGTACATTTCTATATATATGTGTGATTGTCATGGTCGGCCTACGAGTTGTGCTTTATCCCTTGTAGCACTTCAAATCCTATATATTTTGTGTATATTATATGTATATCCTCATGTTTATGTCAAGCTCGTTGCACTCCATCATGTCAAAACCAATTATTGGGCTCGTCAGAGAGGTATCTTCCATGGCTCAAACTTGGCACCTCACTGGTTTGAGCCATGGTGACTTTCTCTCTCCTCTATCATGTCATCTTAAAGGTAGGATTAATTTCCTATGACTGGGCATTCAAATCCAATCCCATCTGGCATTTACTTCCCCCGTGTCATCCCATTTGTTTCCATTAATGTATTTTTACGCTGCCTGTCATGTGGCCATGTGATGACCAATGTCAGCCAAGTATGGCTCTCTACTGGTCATGTCAACAATGGCTAGTCCTTCCAGACTCTGGGTGCTAAGAAGCCCTTGGGTCTTCATCCCATTTTGTTTCCTAAACCAATACCCCGAAGCCTCCGGGTGTTTGTCAAAATCTGGTCCCTATTAACTTTAAACATTCTGTGATTTTTGATTGCATGCTAACATTTTTTTTAGCAGGTGCAAAATGGTGGTGAAATCCATGGAGTCCTTAAAGTATTACTTTTATCATATCATGTATTGATAGTTCTCTGATCTTGCAGGTTGCAAACTGATTGATCAAAATGTCTGAAGTGATCACTCCTCTTGATAGACCAGAGCTGCCAACTACCTCCACCCAAGAAGCTAAGAAAACTAAGGCCGAAAAGATGTTGGCCAAGTTGCCACTAACCTCCAAGTACTTGAAGGAGGGTTCTCTTGAGGGTCTAAGGTGGAATCCAAGTTTTAAGATATAATAGACACACATCCCAGACTTTGGGCTGAAATGCAGGGCTTGGTCCAAGCCATCTACCAACAGAGGACCACCAGAGATGATATAGAAAAATACTTGGCCACCTCCAGGATCATCAAAGCTGCAAGTTTTCCCTACTTAGTGCAAGCACTAGATATAATACTCCAATTGGAAACACTCTACAACTCCTCCACTCAGGTTGTCTTGCTCGTCGATCCATGACCGTTACACTATGCAGCGACTATCGTCAATCTGGATGCAACAACTTTTGCTTCAGGGTTGGGGATCTCTCAATTCAAGGGAGCCATGTTTCTCACTCGGGCCACATAATTACAGGAGTTTGAAGGAGCTTCCCTTCTCTCCCAAAAACATCTCAACACCCACTGGCTGAAGTCCCCGAGAAGGGACTATAAAAAGATGAAGTTGGATATGCCCTGCGGGGATTTTAAATAACCTATTTAAGAAGGCATCATATTCTTATGAAGGCTCTTTAGAGAGCCCCATGCCCAATATTTCTAGGCATGGATGTATTCCTTCCTAAACTACATCACCACCCATAGTTAGATCTTCAATTGAATGGCCATCATCACCAACTATGTGGATAGGCAGCTGAATAGCGTCCTCTAGACCTCTAGTTTCCACATGACATCTTACGTGCTATGGCCACTAGCCCAACAGAGACCTTCCTTTCAGGGTTTACAAACAATGGGCATTCTTGGGAATGGGCCCAACTAGTTAACACCATGGGATCATTAACCCCAAGTCCAGTGGGAACTTAGCTTCCCAAATTTTTGCAGGGTAAATGATGCCTTCATTTACTAGAATATCTTGACACTTACTCAGGATTTTGGAAACTGATTATTGTGAAAGGCGATGAACCTGGTGAGTACTTGTGGAAATTACTTTATTCAATTCTAGCAGCACACATATATTCAGGTGATCGGCTTCTTCAGGAAACCCTATCTTCTTCCTCAATATTGTGGGGATAGAATTATTCTTTTGGAGTTCTGCAGACAAATTTTGGAGCTGCATGCCCTCTTCACATTGAAGAAGGTTACCAACGTTCCATTCCCAATCTCTTGTGGGAACTATTCTTGTAGTCTAGCCGCAGCAAAGGAGGCAGACAATGAACTGAAGAGTATGGCACTGGTGGAATTCCACCATACCATAAACAATTTTGATCCATTGGGTAAGATAGCACTAGTGCTTCCCTGGGCATCCCCACCACATAAAGAAGATATTGAAGATTTATGGGAAAATTTCCAAGACAATTTTGATCTTTGGGCCCGCCAACATTTGCGGATGTCTAAAGGCTTGATGAAAGCCCTCAACCTTCAGGGTTTCCTGAAGGGTTTTTCAGATGACGGGCCACTAGAGGACCCATTGTACAAAGAGTAGGGGTTAGATAAATTGGATCTACCTCTGGTGGATTGGGCCACCCCAGAAGATTTAACAATTGAGGGAGTATGCTGCCCCATTGTAAAAAATAGTCAGAAGTATTTTGAGTGGGTGTGTCCAAGGAGCACCCAGAAAGGAAAAATTGTTTGGAGGCCTCGACCTCCAGAGCTGCAGGACCCAGCATAAGAAAGGGGAAGGAAATAGAAGATACCCTAGCCTGGGTGCCTCCCAAGGGTTCACTCCCCATAATGGCACAAGTAAAAGAGAAAATGGATGCATCGAGGCTAACAAGCCAAAGAATAAGCACGCAACTATCTCAGGGAATTCTCACAACTCTAGTAGAATCTGCTCGCCTAGTGGGATCCCCATCATTGGCCACACTAATGAGAAGGTAGAATTTCACTGAGGCAGAGTCTACAAGTATTTTGGATGCTGGGGCCCCACTACAAAGGAAGAAGAAGTAAAAGGTGAACCCCACCCCAAGCATAGATGATGGCCCTGGTATGCCTAAAATGCCCCCAGTAGATGTTAGCTTGGATTCTCCCAAATTTGAGAATATTTCAGACACCTCTCCCCTGCATGACAAATTTTATGATATCTTCAGGATGGATGAGCTCATGAACCTACATGGGGACATAGATCACGCAGTAGAGGAGATTTTCACTCAGGAAAAAGAGGAAATCCCTTCTTTGAAGGAAGTCCCAGAGCAAGAAGTTTCCATAGAGAAGGAAGTTTGGGAAGAAATGCAAAAGGAGCAAGATGAGCGGGAGAAAACACCGGTCCAAGAGACTGAGGATGGACCAAGGAAAACAACAGATGAGCAATCAATGACTGAGGAAACCAGACTGACGGGATCAACTGTACCCCCATTCATCATGCTCCAAATGCCTTTGGTTACTCTGGGTGAAGAAATGCCCTGGAGTACATTCGGGGAGGTGATCACAGTGGCCCAAAAATTGAGCCTAGGCCAAACACCTCTGCCACCTCCAGAAGACATTCCAATGTTGGAAGATGTCTCAGAAAATGACACCAAGGAAGAACAACAAAAATAGGAAGAGGGGAGAACCCCAGAAGATACAAATGCTAATTTTCCTAATGCTAAGAAGGACATGGAAATACTCGAGAATACAAGTGATGTTGACATCGGTAGAGAGAAAACCCCAGACATCACGAAAGAGGACGCCAACAGGGCAGAAGATACTAAAATCTTCAGAGAGCAGGAGCAGGAACATGAAAAGGAGAAAGAGCCCGATAACATTGAAGATATAGGGAATGCATTGTCAGACTCTTAAGGGAGTCCCGATACCCAGGTCTTGACAACAAAGCTTCTTTAGCCGACCCAATGGCTAGTGGAATCTAGAAAAAGAAAGGCCTGGGTGGTAGCAACAGGTGTTCCACTCTCCTTGGCTGAAATGATGGCCTAAAATATAGATGCCAAGAAGCCTAAGAAGGCCTGGATAGTCCATACCCTCTGGACTAGTCTGGCAGGAAATATAGTTGTGACCATCGCAACACCTCCCCCAGATATAGATACAATGACAGTAAGGCCCAAGGATTATACTATCACAGAGGTAACACTGGGGAGGAGAGATAAGCAGGGTGATTTGGACTTGCTAAGGGAGGCCACCAAGGTAATGGAGGCCCAATATGATAAACAAACCTAGAAGTTGAAGGAGGAAAGAGAAACCAATGCAAATCTCCTCACACTTGTAGTGGAACTCACACAGCCCCTGGCCGAGATCCACCCGGAAGCTTCTACCTTTAGATTATTGCTGGCACAGGGTGATGTGGATGCTCTAAGGGCCATGAGGAAGAAAGCCTAGGCTATGGATGGGTGGATCACTCAGAAGATAGTCACCATAAGGAAATTCTTAGTGGTGTCACTCCCGGATCTCTATCAGATCAGTAGTCTCCTTAGTCAGGAAAACGTCTCCTCTGTCCTATCAGAGAAAGACTTAGAAAAGTATGGAAAATGGAAGGCTGGGTTAGATGAGGTCTTCAACACCAGGGAAGAAGTTGTCACAGAGGTGAGAATTTTGGGGGAAGAATCATATGACTCCCTCCAGGCCCATTACTCCATACTTGACCTCAAGATTGAGGTATGCAAGGAACTAGTTAAGGCCCTAAAAGAGAAAGTAACTGTGGCCCAGTATCCCTTGGGCCTATTCAAGGCATTTGTGGTAAGGGTGTCACAAGTTGACCCCTTCACTATTGGAACATGCACCCTAGAGGACTATGTCCTTAGTAAATATGATGAGTTTATGGAGTCCCTATATCAGTCTATCGGGGACTTTGATGGAGGAAGGTTATGAAGATTATCTAAAATGATGCTCCAGGCACATGATGTCGTGAAGATAGTAGATGAATTATGGAATGGGGCTAGAGAAGTTGAAGAGAAGCTTGAGGCTTCCCATGGACCATGGGATGACATTAAAGACATAGATGAGGATAAGGTTCTCCAGATTCTGGACATTTTCACCAGTGGAACATATTTTGAATATTCTTTATTCTTTGAGTGCAAGCTCCTAGATCTCGAAGTTCTAGATTCACAATTTTGCATTCTTTGGATAACCTACATCTAGGTTTCCCAGAGCTGACCAGTCATTATCAAGTAGTTAATAGGGGTGGTAGAAAATAGGTGACCCCAGCAAGGCACGTCAACTCAAGGGATGGTTCTGACAGGTGGTCTTCCCAAGGTGTCACTTCAGCCTAACACTTGGCACATCAGAGATAGTGAGCCAATTTTACATTTATGAGGCATGTAGCCTTGATCCCCAAGGGATTAGATTTCTTCTATTCTCCCTTTGTCTCTCTTCTCAAGGCCGATTCTTCCATACCTCTTTTATTTTCTTCTTCTACTGATCTGTCAAACCTCTGCCCTCCCCGAGGTTGTTGTAACGTGGTGCTGGTAGTACCAACCACCAGAAATTGTATTTAATTGATTGAGTGTAAAGTTAAGTTAGGTTAACTTTAGGGAAAAAATGTGTATAAATAATTAGTCTGACCTCATTCCAAGGGTCGGCAGAATTGATGATTTTACAGTCCTTAAGCAATAGCATTTCTAGCTTTCATTTCTTGTAGTTATAGAGCTCAATGCTCCTTAGTTATTAGAAGTTCTTAGTAGATAGATGATCCCTTGGAGCCATCATTGTGCACACCAGTGCTTGATGGAAAACCCATTAATGAAGAAGGAAGGATTCTCGCAATGCTATTGTTGGTCTTCTGATCTCTAAGTTAATACTATTTTGTGTTGTATGTTTCTAATGTCCCTTGCTCTAATGTTTTAAGTAGATTAACAACCTTCTTTTCCCCTTGCTATTGGATATGTATGAACTGATGGTTCTGTGTGTATTCAATATTTTAGTGTAGCATGTTAGAGCATGGTTGATGTTTTAAATATATCTGCACAACTATAGATAGAATGGAATACTCCTAAACTTGGCCTATCTTTTGAAGTTTATTTGGTAAACTGACACTTTCTTGTAGGAAACCCCGACCTAACTAAAACCGCCAGAGAAGATGACCCAAGATAACCATCTATCCCCCTGAACAAAATAGTCACACTCCCAACTTAGCTCCCGCACTGTCGAAACTGGAATCTCATGTGCTTGAACGCCCAAAGAATTTATTCCCTAGACAACCTTTATAGGTGAAGTTGGTCGGTACCTAGTGACAACTTACATCTGTTGGCGGACCTGCTCACAAAGTCCCGTCAACAGAAACTGGCGCTAGAAGGAGGACATGAGCTCGTCCCCTTCTAAGAATTTAGATTTTACACTGCCTGAGGGTTACCCAAGCCATAGTTTTAGGAAGTAGACCTTTAGTTGGATTGGATTATTTCACCTTCATGATTCGATAGAATCCTTAGATCAGCCCTCAATCCTGGAAGGTTTGTTGAACTTGAGCCTCCTGCTAAAAAAAATGGACCCCAAAAACAAATCCAACCAACATTGTCTGGGGATCTACTACATCTCAGAATACCTAAGTCTCCCAGACAACCCTAGGGACTAACGCTCAGCCTAGAAAAAATCTAACTTCCCTTATGGTTGCATACTTTGGTAACATCGGGCCCCCAATAGGACAGTTTTTGGGTGCAACCAATGATCTTCCTGTGCACCCGAAAAAGATTTGCCCCTGATATGAGCACTTAGGCTCACAAACTGCAGAAGAGCATCTATGGGCATACAAAAATTCCATGAACCAACACCGAATCCAACATCAAGATGTTGTGACCTGAATGTTCCCTCTATCCTTGAGAAAGAACAAGTTGAACTGGTACCTTAACCTACCCGCCAACTCATCAATAGTTGGCAGGATATGGAAGATGCCTTCCTAGTGGCCTTCCATGTACATGTGGACCTAGCATGGTCCCACAACTATTTTATTTCCATCAGGAAGGAATTGAATGAACCCCTTGTAGAATTTAACCATCGTTTCCAACGCGCCTTGAAGTGGTGCACAAGTCCTTTCATCCCATCTGTGGATGTAACCATCCAGACATACCTTAACACAATGGCCCCTTTCATTTCCATTATCCTTTGGAGAAATACCGCCCCACTAACTAAGATACTCTGTGAAGGTTTACAACCTAGCCTTGGAGTTGTCTCATGGTTTGAATAAAGCTCCCAGCGGGATTGGGAAGAGCATGCCTTTCAACATGATACCCAGTGGAACTTCTTACATCGGGGGCTACAACCCCAATCAAGCAATGGGTGCCCCAGCGATGGCCATGAATCCCCCACCACTGTCAATAGACCAGTAGGCCTGGTATGTATACACATTGCAAGCACAAACAACACCAGGTCTATAATTCATTCCCTGGAACTAGCCACAACAAACACAACAACCATCAACATAATCTTCTAGAGTTCCTTTCTTCTAGTTGGCTATGGCTAGAAAATGGCCATCCTCGACTTTGGTAGCTGTTTTTGCCTTCCCCGAGAACCAAACACAACAAATGTCACACTATGACATGAACACCCAGTTGTCTACCGAGGTTGATTCACTCTGGCGACTATTGTCCTCACTAACTATGGACATGGGACAACTGAAGGCAGGGTCTTTTGCGCCCCACAACACCAATTCCCAGAGAGGGAATATCTTCTATAGCCAACAAAATACCAATGCCAGAGGAAGGAATTACAACAATGGGCCTCGGCCAAACCAAAAAATATGGAATAAAAATGCAAACATCAGAGGTCCTCCTCTGAACCAAAACACCACTCAGGGCAGTGCTGGACCTACCCATTTCATGCTAATCATGGAACTCCAACCCCTGACTAACTGGTGTAGGTTGCATGACACTTGGTCTCATTCCAAGGTGAATTATGCCACACTGGAGAAGGTCATCATGATCTCCCAAATGGACATGCAACAGACTGCTGATCTTACTCCCCCAGAAACACCTATGCAAGAGCCCACTCACGGTGCCTTCACCTATGAGACTGTCTTCTTTGGAGTAGACAAGGAAGATGAAGAAGAACCCAAATTATAGGGGTTTTTTGATGAATCTATTCTAGCCTTTGAGGCCAATTCCTTCACCAACCCACATAATCCATACAACACTTGGAGTCAGGTTGGTAAAGGACTAGTTGACATGCCTACACCACCCAAGGATACCCCTCCCTGTGATAATAGAAACCAATCACTCCTTCCCAACGAAAGGACCTAGCTCTAACCAAGCTAAGGATTCGGCTGAGGGAAGACAACAATTCTCAGGGGAGGTTTGATATCACAATGGTGTTAGAACAAACCACCACCTCCATGACCTTAATGAAGGTTTCTCTAAACTGTCCTGAGTAGAGGAAGTCTCTTCTGAAGCTTTTGGGAAACTCAGAAGCTGTCAGCCACCCACCCAAGACTATCACTTTTGACAATGCTAATGTGGCTATCTTCTGGGGAAACACTACAGATCCTCCCTTCTTACTAGGTCTCAACATACAGATTTTGGTGCTTTGGGAAATGTCATGCCCTTATCAATATGCTAGAAGCTTGGATTCCATCCCACTCCATCCAAAGGTGCAGTAGTCTAGCTGGAAAAAACTACTATAAAAATGGTAGGAGAGCTGAAAAATGTCTGGATTCAGCTCATCCAAGACCCTCGAATAGCAAGCATATTCGACATCCAAGTGGTGGACATCTCGGAGACTTACGAGATGTTGTTGAGTTGGAATTGGTCCATGGCCCTTAACGGGTATTTCTCCACTGACTTCTCCCACTTGTGGCTCCCCTAGGAGGGGGAATCTAACCAGATTTAGGTAGAAAGTGAGCCCCGGATGAAATGGGCCCTCACCAAAGTTGAGAGGGTGAATGAAGTCCTCTTCTCTGAGACTTCCCCCGGGGTGTACCAACCCCTAGAAATCTTGACATTCAATTTCACCCTCGGGGAGGATCCCATAGTTTCCTAGAGAATTCAGGACTTGGATGAAAAACTGAGGGTTGAGGTTAACTTATAGGGTACCACAGCAACTCCCACCACACTCTTGTCCAACACTTGGTGCTGAGTGCATTATCAGAAACATTCAAAACTAGAGTGTGAGCCTTGCATTTCCACTTCTACCCAACACATCAACGTCGTTTGGGAGAAATAACATAAATTTGATTCCCCATAACCAAGTACTTCATCTGGCGGTGTGCCTAAGGCACCACTTGTCTGGGAATCCCAACAACAACTCTCTTTAGAGGAAAACCTCACCCATGAGCCATCAAAGCTAGAGAAAACTCCTCCCAACCTTCCCAAAAATAATCCAAAGGCCACTTCACCTTCCCAACCCCAGACAACGAACAGTTACTTGTGGACCCTTAAGTTCAACCGGTCCCAGTCTAAACAAGGTTATGGGGCCGGAGTGGAATTGATCAACCCGTGGGGGAAATCCTTCCTCGCATCTTATAGGCTATAGTTCAACTACACAAACAATTTCATAGAGTACAAGGCCTTAGTCCTTGGACTCCTATTTGCATTAAGAAAGGGGATCACCAACCTCCGGGCGCTGGGTGATTCAGAGTTGATCGTTAAGCAGGTCTGGAGCCAATACACATATCATGATAAAAGGCTCTCCACATACCACAACTGGGCATGGAGCCTCATTGAATATTTTTATTCCTTTGGCATTAAAATAATTCCCTGGAAAAGAAAGTATGTTCCAAATGCCCTTGCTATATCTACCAACACCCTCGAGCCAATGGTTGGCTCCTAGCTCCAAAAATTCTCTGTTGAGATGGTTCCCACCCCTTCCATTCCAGAAAATGTCACCCACTTTTAGGTCTTTGAGGATGATCATCATATCCTGGCAGTCATGGCCAATGTTGGTGTTTTTGAGGACCAGATAGTGGAAGAAAGAGATCACGAAGATAATGGGCAGGGTGAAGAAGATGATGGGATCATAGACTTGCCAACCAACACCATCCCTAAGGGGATGGTAGTGCTAGAACATATCTTTGACTCGGACCCTTAGGGTTGGGAAAATATATCATCCTCCTTAGAGGGAGGAAAATTTGAAAAATTTAACATCAGCTAGCCTGGTGAAGAAAAATTGGTACACATTGGCACCTCCTGCTCCCTAGAGGAGAAGGAGAAGATTCTCACAATTCTCTGAGAATACATTGACATAATTGTGTGGGGGTATGAGGATTTGAAAACCTATGACACATCCATCATGACCCATACCATCCCACTAAAACTTGATGCTAAAACCTTATGGAAAAAGCAAAGACTGGTAAACCCACTGATCAAACCCGTAATCCATCAGGAGGTTCAAAAACTGCTGTCAGTCTAGATTATCTTTCCCATCTGGTACACTACTTGGGTTGCCAACCTTGTGCCTATGAGGAAGAAAAGAAATGAAATCTTCCTTTGCATGGATTTTTGAAATTTGAACAAGGCATCTAAGAAGGATAATCACCCTCTCCCCTCGTTGGATGAGGTATTGAAAATCGTGAATGGATCATAAATGATGTCCTTTTTGGATGGATACTCTAGATATAACCAGGTCATAGTTAAGTATGAAGATAGAGACAAAAAAGTGTTCACCACCAAGTGGGGAACATTTTCATATTGGAGGATGCCCTTTGGCCTGATCAACGCAAGGGCCACATTTTAGAAGGATATGGACATTGCGTTCAAAGGCCTATTAAACTAGTGCATAATAATCTACATGGATGATTTGACCATCTTTTATCGGGATAGGCATGATCATTCCGCCCACCTCGCTCATATGTTTGAGAGATGTCGCTGGTATGGAAATTCCCTCAACCCTAAGAAATGCATATTTGGGGTCACTAAAGGGAAGCTTCTCAGGCATATTGTCTCAGAGAAGGGTATATCCATTGACCCTGAGAGAGTTGAAGCATTGATAAATCTATAGATGCCCGACATTAAGAAGGAAATGAGGTCTTTCTTTGGAAAGATCAATTTTGTTTGGTGGTTCATCCTTGGATTCACCGAGATAGTGAAACCACTCAATGAGATGATGAAGAAAGATGCAAATATTGAGTGGAGTCCTGAAGCAAAGCAGGCATTCACCCAAATTAAACAAACAATTATGGAGGCACCAGTCTTGGCTAGTCCAGACTATTTCCTCCCTTTTTACATATACTCCTTTGCTTTGTCACATTCTGATGCGACAATTTTGACCCAGGAGGTTGAAGGGGAAGAATGACCAATAGCTTTTATAAGCTCCCCCTTTAAGAATGCCAAGGTCCAGTATTCGCCTTTAGGAAAGCAGGCCTTTGCTCTCGTCCATGCCGTGAAGAAATTTTGGCATTATATTCTCCAGAGAAAAGTGCATGCTATCATCCTGGACTAGGCTATTAAATCTCTGCTCCTGCAAAGTGAATTGGGTGAAAGATGGGGGAAATGTATGGCCATCCTCCAAGAGTACGATTTGGAAATGTAACCCATGAAGATAGTCCAAGGCCAGGGACTATGTAGAGTGATGGTAGAAGAGACTCCCAACATTGAATGCCAAATGTATACAGGAGTCCATCACTCAAGATCTATGGTATACCGACCTGGTATACTTATTGTTGAACAACAGATGCTTGAAGGGGATACCCCCAAATAAACATCGCACCCTGTGGCTGAAAAGTGCGCACTTTATGATAAAAAGTGGTATGCTTTTTCATAGGAACTATGAAGGGGTATACTTCTTGTGCATTGATAGGGGCCAAGCTGTGAAGATAATTGAATAATTTCATGAGTAGTTTGGAACTAGGCATGGCTCAGTTGATGCCACTGCCCATCAGATCCTCCAGGCTGGATACTATTGGCCCTGTATCTTTAAGGATGTCTACACTCACGTTAGGAGATTCCATACTTGTCAAACAATGACACATCATGAGTGAAACCCGGCCATGCCTTTACAGCCAGTCTTTGAAGCTAGACCCTTCACATAATGGGAATTTGAATTTATTGTGGAAATCAACCCCAACTCATTTGCCAACCACCAGTACATTTTAACTGCTACCAATTATTGTACTCGGTGGTCTGAAGTGATTCCTTGTAAAAACAACACAGCAGACATAGTTATAAAATTCCTGGAAGAAAACATAGTCACAAGATTTGGAATGCCAATTGCTATAGTGTGTGATAATGGTCCAGCATTCTCTTCAGTGTAATTACTTGAGTGGACCTATGAAAGAAAGATCACCCTGAAGTTCTCCATCAACTACTACCCCCAGGGTAATGGTGTGGCTAAATCTACCAATAAAAATCCACTTGAGGTGATCAAACATCTGTTAGAATAGAACCCCCAGGACTGTACCAAAATCTTAGATTCACCCTCTAGGTGGGTTGTATCTGAATAAAATCAGCCCTAGGGACTTCCCCATTCCATCTGGTTTATGGCCAGAATCTAGTATTCCCCATCAACTCACAAATCCTAGTTTTACAGTTTATGCATGAGTTCAGCAACTGGGACAACATTATGGAGGTTCTGCTTTTGAACCTAGTGCGAATGGAGAAACAAAGAGATGCAACCTTTGAACATTTTGAGTGTCACTAAGCAGTAGTAAAAACATGGTTTGACCAAAGAGCCCAGTATAAGGCCTTTCAAATCTCATACTTGGTTCTCTTATGGGACAAATCCTGGGAAAAGAAGGGAAAGCACACTAAGTTTCAATGGCTCTAGCTTGGACCATATCTGATAGCCGAGATCTATGGGGAAAATACTTATCACCTCAACACTATGACCAGAGAAGCCATCCCATTGCATGTCAATGGGAAGTTTCTCAAGCACTATTTTGAGTAAGGTAGGTGGTGAGTTTGTCCAAAATTGTACTATATGTAAAGTTCTTGCTTGTAAATATCTTTCCCAGTGCTCTGTTTGGAGTACCTTGTCCTTGTAAATAGTTTTTCGGTCATCCTCCAGGACCGCCTCTTCCTTTTTTGTGTTTTCCTTTGATTTTGGCTTTCTTTTGGTTTTCATTTGTTTTTTGGGTTCCCAGTGTGTTTCCTTCTTCTTGTAGGTAGGTATGCTTCACATAACATCTACCCTTTGGAACGATACCTTGTGTATTCTGGTAAATTTGGAATCAATCGTTAACATAGTGGAATTTATCCGCACTCTAGAGTTATTCTATAAGTATGGTAAAAGGTTATGGGTAATCTTCATCAGATTCACATCTTGATAGTCTAGACATCAGTTAAAAGAAAATTTAAGAGGCAAGTAATCAGATGCCTTGAGGGCAGATCGGTTGCACTGATTGTTGTCCAAGTCTGAAAATCATTAAAATATCCTGGGTCTAGAACATTCTCTCCTATTAAAAAATTCAAAAGGTGGGTGGCAAGGTGAAAGAAGTACTGCCATTAAAATTAGCTAAGCTTGAGGTTCATGATGAAAGAAGTATCGCCTTTCCATCCAGAAAAGAAAAGAAAAAAGAAAAGAACTAAAGAATAGAGAATTATGGTATCTAGGGGGAAACATGCAAGATATGATGACTTTGGTTTCATTTTCTTAGTGCCTCCTCTCTATTTCTCTTGGAGGTCATTAGCTTGGTTTTCTTCTAAAGCACACACTTCACAACTGATGAAAGGCCAAAATATTGAAGCAGTGATGAGTCTAATTTTTCTCAGACGCCTCATACTTTGCAAGAAAAATACTCCAGGTAAAGCTTAATTCCAATTTTGTGAACCAAAAATTTTGAAGTTCTCAAATGCGCTAAGACATCTATCCCAGATAGTCACCATTTTTTATGCCCTACATACCCGTCCCTATATTTTGTACGCAAAATGTTGGGTCCCCCTTTTCGCTTTTGCTCTTTCCCTTGGTTTCTTTTGTTTCCTTTGGTTTCCCTTCGGGCTTTTCTTTTGTGAGGGTTGTCTTTCTTTTTCTTTTGTCTCCAGGACCTGATCCCATAGTTTGTTGGTTCTTTTGAGTCGTTCAAATCCTGTACTCCGAGACTCTCTATCATCATGTCTTCTTTTGCGAGAAGACGTGATTGCATGGAATCCCTGGGCCCAGAGTCTAGAGGTTTTCTTGTTTTGGAGTTTGCAGGGAGGAAGAAACACATTTTTACCCTAGGGGTATAAATAGAAGTTACCTGTCATTTTCACATTTTACCGTGATCAAACACTTAGATCAATTAGAGAGATTCAAAGGCGATCAAGGTGATTTAAATAGTGTTCACCCCCTGTGCTTAGTAATTAATTAAACAGTGATTTGCAGTGCTTGTTTGTGGTCACTCAAAGGCTAACTTGTTGTAGAGCACCTCCCATGCTCATCTTTCTTGCATTCCTTGTGTTTCCAGGTAGGCCTTTGGCTCTCTCCTCTCTAGTTTTTGGTTCTGTTTCTTCCTTGTTTGTCTTGTTTTTTCTCTAGTTTTGGTTTTTGGTTCTATTTTCATTTCACCGTGTATTTGCACTGGCTTTTCTATCACCTCCTGTTGGTGGGTTGGCTCTGCTAGAGGGTTGTCCGCCCTCTGTGCAGTTGTAGTTTAGTGTATATTTTTGTATATTGTTGTAGAATGTTGTAAGTGCTTCTTTATATTACGTATATATTGTAGTCTTCCTATACATTTCTTTACATATGTGCAATTGTCATGGTCAGCCTATGAGTTGTGCTTCAGCCCTTGTAGTGCTTCAACTCCTGTATATTTTGTGTATATTCTATGTATATCCTCCTGTTTATGTCAAGCTCATTGCGCTCCATCATGTCCAAACCAATTATTGAGCTTGTCAGAGAGGTATCTTCCATAGCTCAAACTCGGCACCTCGCTAGTTCAAGCCATGTTAGATTTCTCTCTCCTCTGTCATGTCATCTTAATGGCAAGATTAATTTCCCAGGAGTGGGCATTCAAATCCCATCCCATCTGGAATTTACTTCCCCTGTGTTAGCCCACTTGTCACCATTAATGCATTTTTATGCCACCTATCACATCGCCACATGATGACCAATGTCAACCAAGTATGGCTCTCTATCAGTCACATCAAAAATGGCTAGTCCTTCCAGATTCTAGGTGCTGAGAAGCCCCTAGGTCTTCATCCCATTTTTTTTCCTAAACCAATGCCCCAGAGCCTCCAAGTGTTTGTCAGAAATCAGTCCCTATTAACTTTATAAATTCCAGGATTTTTGATTGCATGCTAACATTTTTTGAGCAGGTGTGGAATGTTGGTGAAATTTGCAGAGTCCTTAAAGTATTATTTTATCATATAATATATTGACGGTTCTCTGGTCTTGCAGGTTGCAGACTGATTGATCAAAATATCTGAAGCGATCACTCCTCCTGATAGCCCAGAGCTGCCAACTACCTCCACCCATGAAGCTACAAAAACTAAGGCAAAAAAGATGCTCGCCAAGATGCCACTAACCTCGAAGTACCCAAAGGAGGGTGCTCTCATAGGGTCTAAGGTGGACTCCAAGTTACAAGATATAATAGACACAGAGACCAGACTTTGGGCTGAAATGCAGGGCTTGATCCAAGCCATCTACCAACAGAGGACCTCCAGAGATAATATGGAAAAATACTTGGCCACCTCTGGGATCATCAAAGCTATAATTTTCCCCTGATCAATGCAAGCACCAGAGCTGATACTCCAACTGGCGATGCTCTACAACGCCTCCACTTGGGTTGTCTTGCTCGCTGATCCCCAGCTGTTACACTATCCAGTGACTATCGTCAATCTGGATGCAACAACTTTTTCTTTAGGGTTGGGGATCCCTCAATTCAAGGGATCCATGGTTCTCACCTAGGCCACATCATTATAGGAGTTTGAAGGAGCTTCCCTTCTCTCCCGGAAACATCTCAACACCCACTGGCTGAAGTCCCCGAGAAGGGACTATAAAATGATGAAGTTGGAGATCCCTGTAGGGATTTTAAAGAACCTATTCAAGCAGGCATCATATTCTTATGCAGGCTCTTTGGAGATCCCCATGCCTAACATTTATTGGAATGGATATATTAATTCCTCTACTACATCACCACCCATAGTCAGATATTCAATTGGGTGGCCATCATCGCCAACCATGTGGACACGTAGCTGAAGAGCATCCTCCAGACCTCCAGGTTCCACATGACATCTTACGTGATATGGACATTGGCCCAACAAAGACCTACCTTTTAGGGTTTAAAAACAATGGGAATTCTTAGGAACGAGCCCAGCCAGTTAACACCATGGGATCATTATCCTAAAGTCCAGTGGGAACTTAGCTTCCCAAAGTTTTGCAGGGTAAATGATGCCTTCATTTACTAGAATATATTGACACTTACTCGAGATTCTAAATACCAATTATCGCAAGAGGCGATGAACCTGGTGAGTACTTACAAAAATTACTTTATTCAATTCCAGCAACACACATATATTCGGGTGACTGACTTCTCTGGGAAACCCTATCTTCTTCCTCAATATTGCGGGGATAGAATTATTCTTTTGGAGTTCTACAAACAAATTATGGAGTTGCATGCCCTCTTCACATTCAAGAAGGTTACCAACATTTCATTCCCAATCTCTTGCGGGAACTATTATTATAGTCTAGCCACAACAAATGATGCAGATAGCAAACTGAAGAGTCTGGGACTGGTGGAATTCCACCATACCAGAAACAATTTTGATCCATTGGGTAAGATAGCACTAGCACTTCCCTGGGCGTCCCCACCACATAAAGAAGATATTAAAGGTTTCTAGCTGGATTACCAGGATATTTTTGATCTTCGAGCCTGCCAAAATTTATGGATGTCTAAAGGCTTGATGAAATCCCTCGACCTTCAGGGTTTCTCGAAGGGTTTTTTAGATGACGGGCCATTGGAGGACCCATTGTACAAAGAGCAACGGTTAGATAAATTGGATCTACCTCCAGTGGATTGGTTCACCCTAGAAGATTTAACAATTGAGGGAGTATACTGCCCCACTATAGAAAATAGTCATAAGTATTTTGAGTGGGTGTGTTCAAGGAGCACCTGGAAAGGAAAAATTGTTTGGAGGTCCGCCTCAACCTCCAGAGCTGCAGGACCCAACACAAGAAAGGGGAAGGAAATAGAAGATACCCCAGCCCGGGTGGCTCCCAAGGGTTTGCTACCCATAATGGGGCAAGTATAAGAGAAAATGGAGGTGTCGAGGCTGACAAGCTAGAGTATAAGCACGCAACTATCTCAGGGCCTCCTCGCAACTCTGGTAGAATCTGCTCACTCGGCGGGATCCCCATCATTGGCCACACTGATGAGCAGGCAGAATTTTGTTGAGGTGGAGTCTATAAGTATTATGGATGCTGGGGCCCCACTACAAAGGAAGAAGAAGCAAAAGGTGAACCCCACCCCAAGCACAAATGATGGCCCCGATATGCCAAACATGCCCGCAGTAGATGTCAGTTTGGATTCCCCTGAACTTGAGAATATTTCATATACGTCTTCCTTGCATGAAGACTTTTATGATATCTTCAGGATGAATGAGCTCATGAACCTACATGGGGACATAGATCATGTGGTAGAGGAGATTGCCACTTAGGAGAAAGAGGAAATCCCCATTGAGAAGGAAGTCCTTGAGCAAGAAGCTACCATAGAGCAGGAAGTCCAGGAAGAAATGCAAAAGGAGCAAGATGAGCGGGAGAAAACACCGGTCCAAGAGACTGAGGATGGACCAAGGAAAATAGTAGATGAGCAACTGATGATTGGGGAAACCAAACCCACAGGATCAATCGTACCCCCATTCATCATGCTCCAAATGCCTTTGGTTTCTCTGGGTGACCAAATTCCCCAGAGTACATTCAAGGAGGTGATCACAGTGACCCAAACATGTAACCTAGGGCAGACGCCTCTGCCGCCTCCAGAAGACATTTCAATGGAGGAAGATGTCTTGGTGAATGATTTAAAGGAAGGACAATAGTAGTAGGATGAGGGGAGAACCCTTGAAGATACAAATGTAAATTTTCCTTATGCTGAGAAGGACGGGGAAATCCCCAAGAATATAGGTGATGTTGACACCGGTGGAGAGGAAACCCCAGACATCATGAAAGAGGACGCCAACAGGGCGAAAGATACTAAAATCTCTAGAGAGAAGGAGCGGGAACAGGAAAAGGAGAAAGAGTTTGATAACACTAAAGATACCAGAAATGTACCACCAGACTCCGAAGGGAGTCCAAATACCCAATTGTTGATAGCAAAGCCGCCCTAGCCGCCCCAATGGCTGGTGGAATCCAAAAAAATAAAGGCCCCGGTGGTAGCAATAGGTGTTTCTCTCTCCTTGGCCAAAATGATGGCCTGAAATGCCGAGGCTAAGAAGCCTAAGAAGGCCCGAATAGTCCATACCCTCTAGACTGGTTTGATAGGAAATATAGTTTTGACCATTGCAACACCTCCTTTAGTTGCAGATACAGCGGCAGTAAGGCCTATGTATTATACTATCACAGAGTTAACACTGGGGAGGAGAGATAAGCATGGCAAGTTGGACCTACTAAGGGAGGCCACCAAGGTAGTGGAGGCTCGATATGATAAATAGACCTAGAAGTTCAAGGAGGAAAGAGAAACCATTGTAAATCTCCTCACACTTCTGGTGGAACTCATATAGCCCCTGGCTGAGATCCACCCGAAAGCTTCTACCTCTAGATTACTGCTTGCACAGGGTGATGTGGATGCTCTAAGGGCCATGAGGAAGAAGGCCTAGGCTATGGACGGGTGGATCACTGAGCAGATATTTTTTGTAAGGCAATTCTTAGTGGTTTCACTCCCAGATCTCTATCAGATTAGTAGTCTCCTTAGTCAGGAAAATGTCTCCGCTGTCCTATGGGAGAAAGACTTAGAAAAGTATGGAAAATGGAAGGCCAAGTTGGACAAGGTCTCCAATGCTAGGGATGAAGCCATCATAGAGGTGGGAATTTTGGGGGAAGAATCATATGGCTCCCTCTAGGCCCAGTAGTCCAGACTTGACCCAAGATTAAGGTATGCAAGGAACTGGTTAAGGCCCTAAAAGATAAAGTAACTGCGGCCCAGTATCCTTTGGGCCTATTCAAGGCATTTGTGGTAAGGGTGTCACAAGTCGACCCCTTCACTATTGGAACATGCACCCCAAAGGACTATGTCCTCAGTAAATATGATGAGTTCATGGAGTCCCTATATCAGTCAACTGGGGACTTCGATGGAGGAAGGTTATCAAGATTATCTAAAATGATGCTCCAGGCACATGATGTCATGAAGATAGTAGATGAATTCTAGAACACGGCTGGAGAAGTTGAAGAGAAGCTTGAGGATGTCCATGGTCAATGGGATGGCATTAAAGACATAGATGAGGATGGCATAAGCCAAGTTTTAGAAGCATTTAAAAATAGTAAAGGGAAATAAGGTTCTCTAGATTCTGGAGATTTTCACCAGTAGAACATATTTTGAATATTCTTTATTCTTTGAGCGCAAGCTCCCAAATCCTAGAGTTCAAGATTCATAGTTTTGCATTATTTGGATGACCTACATCCAGGTTTCCTAGATTCGACCGATCATTATCAAGTAGTTAATAGGGGTGTGAGAAAATAGGTGAACCTAGCAAGGCACGTCAACTCAATGGATGGTTCTGAAAGGTGGTCTTCCCAAGGCACTGCTCTAGCATAACACCTGGCACATCAGAGACAGTGAGTCACTTTTACATTGATGAGGCATGTAGTCTCGATCCCTAAGGGATTGGATTTCCTCTATTTTCCCTCTAGCTCTCTTCTCAAGGCCGATTCTTCCATACCTCTTTTCTTGTCTTCTTTTGCTGATCTATCAAACCTCTTCTCTCCTCAAGGTTGTTGTAACATGGTGCAGGTAGTACCGGCCACCCGAAATTATATTTTATTGACTGAGTGTAAAGTTAAGTTAGGTTAACTTTAGGGAAAACATGTGTATAAATAATTAGTCCGACCTTATTCCAAGGGTTCATAGAATTGATGATTTTGCAGTCCTTAAGCAATAGTATTTCTAGCTTTCATTTCTTGTATTTGCAGAGCTCAATGCTCCTTAGTTCTTAGAATTTCTTAGTAGATATATGCTCCCTTGGATCCATCATTGTGCACACTAGTGCTCGCTGGAAAACCCATTAATGAAGATGGAAGGATTTCTCACAATTTTGTTGTTGGTCTTCTGATCTCTGAGTTAATACTCTTTTGTGTTGTATGTTTCTATTGTCCCTTGCTCTAATGTTTTAATTAGATTAATGACCTTCATTTCCCCTCGCTATTGGATATGTATGAACTGATGGTTCTGTTTGTATTCAGTATTTTAGTGTAGCATGTTAGAGCATGGTTTATGTTTTAAATATATCTACTCAACTATAGATAGAATGGAATACTCCTAACCCTAGCCTATAATTTGAATTTTATTTGGTAAAATGACACTTTCTTGTAGGAAACCCCAACCTAACTAAAATCCCTAGAGAAGATGAGCCAAGAAAACTAGATATCCCCCCAAACAAAATAGTCGCACTCCCAACTTAGCTCCCGCACCATCGAGACCCGACTCTCACATGCTTGAAGGCCTGGAGAATTTATTCCCTGGACAACCTTTATAGGTGAAGTTGGCCGGTACCCCAGTACCTGGTGACAACTTACATCTATTGGCGGACCTCATCACAAAGTCCCATCAACAAGATTAAATAATTAAACCTATTTTAATGTACATGTTAGGAAGGTGAGGATAGTTGGCACCATTCAATAATCTGGTCTTCTTCTTCAGTGGTGAGGATAGTTGAGGCACCTTTCTCTGAGGTGGTTACAAGACCCACCAACCATTATTCTGTCCATCTCTCCCTCCTCCTCTCTTTGTATCTCCTGATATCTCTATATCTCTATCACTCTATATTTTACCATTTACATATCTCTATATCTCTCCATCCCCCTCTCTTCTCTATATTTCCCTCTACTTATTTCTCTTTATCTCTCCCTATATTTGTCCCTCTCTCTACTAGAAAGACTATGTTCGCATCTCTCATTATCTTTATCTATTCCTCTACCTCTCTCTATATATTTCTCCACCTCTTCATATATCTTTATCTCTATTTGGATCTTTCATTGTTTGTCTCAATCTCTATATATAAATGCATAGAGTTTAGCTTAGATTTTTCTCTTTCTCTTCCTATCTCTCCCTTCCCCCTCTCTCTATATCTCCTTATATCTCTATATCTCTATAAATCTACATCTTACCATTTATATATCTATACATCTCTCCCCCCTCTTCTCTATATTTTCCTCTACTTATTTCTCTCTATCTCTCCCTATATCTATCCCTCTCTCAATTACCAACACAATTTAGGACCAAGTTTTAAGTAATCCTTTTATGCATAGAAGAAGAGACCCTCATGGGAGATTCCTTCCTCGCAATAACTAGGTTGAACCATTGTATATTTTTAATCCTAAACCTTAGGAACCCCAAGTTGAGAGTGAAGCAGAAGAAGACCCATTCGAAAATCCATTTGTTGATGCCCAAGGATAAATATCTTTGCATGATCTTTTTGCTGAACCTGAGTATCAAGACAACCCTTTAGCTCTTGTTATCTATCAGTCACAATAGCCAGGTCCTCTTCCAAGGATGGCTTAGCCTACCTTTCCCTTCCCCATTCCTCCTCAGCATGGTAATCATAATTTAAAAAATATACCTGCCTCTGCACTTCCCAAATTTTATGGCCTTATCACTGAAGACCCTGAAACCTTCCTTTTTGAGTTTGATATCCTCTGCAGGAGTTATGATTACACAAATAATGACCATAACCTAAAATTTTTTCCATCCACTCTTTAGGAGGTTACTTTAAGATGGGTCATGGGGTTGGGTTCCAATGCTATAGGATATTTGGATGCAATGAGCAATATGTTCCTTTCTAAATACAAAGAGTAATATAGGGTTCATGATTTGAAGGGAGATGACATTTTCAAAATGTCACAAAAAGAGGATGAGACCTTGGAAGACTATGTCTCAAGGTTTATGTTTAACCTGTAGCGCAACACTCAATATCAGTTGAATGAAGAGTCACAAAAACATATTTTACTAAAAGGTGTAAATTATCAAAGTATTGAGGCCTTAGACCTTATAGCGGGTGGAGACATCACTCAGAAGAATTGGGCTGACATAAAGAATATATGTCTAAACTATTCAAGGACCACTATGAAGAAAGGAAGAGGACTCATAGATTTGACTCATAAGTCCAATGGTTTAGGAGTATTTAAAATAGAGTTTTCCAATCTTCTTTCTGACTTCAAACATGACATCATCAATGATATTGCCATTTAACTAGAAAACATGCAAGCAAGAAGGAAGAAGGAAGACATAGAAGCTATGCTGGCTGAATTATACTCTCATTGTAGAGAGAAGAAAAGGAATTGTAAGTGAAAAATAGTTGCATTTGTAGACACTAATTCAATTCCCACCAAATTTAAAGCTATAGATGAGGAGAATGGAGAGGTTTTCTACGTTTCTCAAAGGTGACTATGGGCTCAAAGACAAGGTATGCCTCAAGACCCCCTGAATAATTTTAGTTATAGTAATAGAAATCAATGGAAAAACCAAAACCCTCAAAATTTTGTCCCTCAATAAAAAAAATTGGAATTATAATTGGTCTAACCAACAGCCATAGTATAACCTGTTGGAGATTTGTTTCTGTGTAGTTGATTGATTGTATGTTTGTCATTGATGACAATATATAATACATAGTAGTGATTTTGTATGTACTTATTAGAATGATGATATCAAGCCTTGTGTGGTTAGATACATGTTTTAGACATGTTTATTATGTTATGTTCATACACGCAAATTCAGATATGATGCTTCAGTCAAGTTGTGTAATTCTGTTATTGGCAGTTACAGTTCTGGAAGAGCATATGTTTAGAGCTGACGTATTTAATGTGTTACTTGAGTTGCACCTATCTTCAGGATATGCATGTGTATATTAATGATTAGTTATGATTTTATGATAGTTATCTAAAGGTGCCAAACGGGTTTCAAGAAGATTGCAAAGTTAGAGTTATTTTGGTGAAGACAACTTAGTGAAGCGTCGTGTCTATTCAGTTTGAGTTGCGCAGACTTAATATTGTTTGTGTGCTTAGTAAAGCTGACAAGGATGTTATGAAGAGTTTTCTTATAGGTCTCATGATCTCATACTTTGAGGAAGATACTTATAGCAAGTCATTTATGATACGCTAAGTGTGAATGATATGAAAAGAGATAGAAAATGTATAGAGAAGAATGTCAGTTGTGGTTCATTCATCAAGAGTCTATGTGAAGAAGTAGTAGAAGATTATAATACATTGGAACTGATCAAGACAATAGGTCTACTCTACAGTTCATTATCAGATATAGTGCATATCTATTCTACAAAAGGTTGTAGCCTTCACCATTGAATCAGTGAGCTTTTGGATAGTGAGTCCTCACCCCTAATAGGGTTATTTGTAAAAGACTCCTAATAGGGTTAGACCCTTAACTAGGTCACTATACTTATTTCTTTGTAAAGAAAAACTCCTAACAGGGTTTCAAGATCTTCTAACAGGGATTACTATAAACAAGTATAGTTCATTGTGGGTGCTAATTCCCACCGGGGTTTTTACCATTTTGTTTCCCCATAATCAAATTGTGTGTTGTGTATTGTGTTATCTAAATGTGCATTTACTTTATTGTATTCTGGAGTTAAAGAAGTAAAAATAGTTAAAGTTACTAATAACTGATTCACCCCCCCCCCCTCTCAGTTATCCTTTGGGACTATTCTAACAATTGGTATCAGAGCCAAGTGCCTTGGAGAAGAAGCCTAATAGCTTAAGGTAGATCAAATTTCTTAATTCAGAAAAGAGAGCCCTAAGTTTGATGAAGAAAATTATCTGGATTGGAAAAACAAAATGATAACACATCTACAGTGTGTTGAATTTGAGATCTTTGAGATAGCTACGCAAGAAGTTATCATTCCATCTCTGAAAGACCTTGCAAAGGATGATGCTACTAGCAGACAAAAGGAAATATTTACCAATAATGCAATTGCTAAAGAAGCCCTAATTAGTGCCCTATCCGACATTGAATTTTCTCAAATCAAGAAAATTGACAGAGCATACACCATATGGAAATATTTAGAAGATATGCTTGAAAGAGATATTCAAGAAAAGAATGCATGCAGGAAGACATGGAAAAAGAAATACAATAGTCTTGAGATGTTACCTGAAGAGAACATTAGAGATTACAATCAAAGGATAAATGAAGCATTCTCTAGAATCAGAAATAATGGTGGAGAAATATCAGAAGAAGATATAATGGACAAGTTGTTAACTACCTTAACATTAGACTATGAAAACAAGATAAGTATTCTAGAGGAAACCATGCAATTCTCACAAGACTTCAAGAGAGAGACTTTGATCAGTAAAATATCTGCATTTGAGATATCAAGATTGAAGACTGAACCTAAAAGTGAAACAAATTTCAAATCCTCAGTCCATGGTAAGAAATCCTTACACATCTCTAGCCATAATGAGAAAGAAGAAGTTGATGAAGAACTAGAAGATATCATTGCTATGATTTCTAAAAGAGGAAAGAAAGGAAAAGGAAAATATGAAGGCAACCTTCCATTCAAATGTTTTTCATGCAACAAGATTGGTCACTTTGCATCTAAGTATCCCACAAGAGTCAAGAAATTCAGATCTGATTACAAACCTAAATATAAGAAGGAATGTTATGATGTTGAAGAAGGTGTAACTGATAAAGATTCAAGAGAAGATGAAATTGGATTTTTTTCCCTTAGAGACATGGAAAATTTTCTTGAGGAAATGGACATTGCAGAAGGAAAGGAAGAACAAGAGTTAGCCCTAATTTCCAAAGCAAATATCAGAATTGATTGGGTCATTGACATGGGATGCTCTCACCATATGACAGGTGACAAAGATAGATTTGTTCATTTAGACAAATATAAAGGTGGTATGGTCATATTTGTAGATAACACTCCTAAACCTATCATAGCAAGAGGTTCTATCACCTTGAATAGAAAGAACAAGACAGATGATGTTTTGTATGTTGATGGATTACATCATAACTTGCTAGTTATTGGACAACTACTTGACAAAGGTTATCATTTGGAGTTCAAAGACAAAAAGTGCATCATTAACAACAAGGATGGAGACATGATTGCATCAGGTTCAAAAACAAAAGGTAATGTTTTTAAGCTCAATTCAGATGTAAGTTGTTTTGTTGCAAAAGTAGATGATAGTTGGTTATGGCACAAGAGACTCTGTCATATCAATTTTGATAACATACTAAATATAAGTAATGTCAAGGAAATCAGATACCTTCCAAGTATTGCAAGACCAGTTGACACAATGTGCAAGGAATGTGTTATGGGAAAGAATGTAAGGAGTTCTTTTAGAAGCAAGCAGAACTCAGCTAAAAACAAATTGGACCTAGTGCATACAGATTTATGTGGTCCTACCCAAACAAGATCATACTACGAAGAAAGGTATTTCATTTTGTTTGTTGATGATTTTTCAAGGATGATGTGGGTTGAATTCTTAAAGGAGAAATTTGAAGCCTTTGAGAAGTTCAAAATATTCAAAGCTAAGGTTGAGAATGTATCTGGATTGAAACTGAAATGTCTGAGATCAGATAGAGGAGGAGAGTTCACCTCTGATCAATTTTATGATTACTGTGAAGAACATGGAATAAAAAGACAGTTAAGTGCTCCTAGAACCCCTCAACAGAATAGGATTGCAGAAAGGAGGAACAAGATTATACTTGATATAGTGCGCACTATTATGATTGAAGGAAAAGTTGCACACACATATTGGAGAGATGTAGTAAATACAACAGTCTATACTATCAATAGAAATGAATTGAGGCTAGGCAGAGATAAGACACCCTATGAAATTTGGTTTGGTAATGTACCTACAGTAAAGTCTTTCAGAATCTTTGGCAGCAAGTGCTACATCAAGAGAGATGATGGTGTTGGTAAGTTTGATTCCAGGAGTGATGAAGGTAGTTTCCTTTGTTACTCTACAAAAAGAAAAGCATACAAATGTTTCAATTTGAGATTGAAAAAGGTAATTGAAAGTACTCATGTAAAAATTGATGAGAAGTTTATGGTTCAAGAGAGGTACTATGAATATGCACCTAT
>MU224931.1:5229692-5242241 GCA_018584345.1 Thuja plicata
TCTGATACAGGGGTTTGGAGGTAACAAGATAGTCTGTAAGGCAGGTTATCCTAATTGTTTGAGCTGTAAGGCAGTTCAGTGTATTTTGTTTATGTCATTTCTTTGCTTATTATTGACTCTGCAGCCCTAAGGATAGGCACTGGTTCAGGAATCTATCTAAATACTTATCTTTGTCACATATGTTCTAATTTTTCAACTACCAAATCAATTTTAAACACTCTGTTACCAAGAACACATAAGAAAAACTTGTTAAAGGACCTCTGTCAGCCGAACATAGTCCATGTTATTGATTCCTTGAAGAGAGAATCACATTAGGTTAACCCTCCTACAAAGAAAAGGAAGAAGGATTGAAATCCTTGTATCACTGGTTTCTGTCATATTTAATGATTATGATTTGTATGGTTAAATCCTGTATATGATTATGCTTGATCATTTATAAGGAATTTTATGAGCTTGTCCAATAGAGATACATGACAAATCAGTGTCCACATTAATAAATACTGTGTTGACAGTCATCTTATAAGGTAAAACCTGCCTGAGCATCTGTGGAGCTCAAAAACAAAGAAGGATATTGTTTAAGTCCTTAGCAATTAGGCTTTTCTTGTCTCTGAACTATGAATCACGATTGAGAGGTAATAGGATTCGAATAGACATTTCTAGCAGTATAGTTCATGCAAGAAAAATCCCTAACACCTTTACATTTAATTTGTATTGAAAGTATTTGAAGATTGCATTGAAATTGGGAATAAAGATTAATGGAGAAAAATACCAACCTTACATCATACCAGATCTGAAAATGCCATTTTTTGAAGCCTATGTCGAGTTTCTAGAAAATCTGAGATCGGATCTAGAATGGAAACGTAGAGATGAACAAAACCAAAAAATATTTTTTCATTCTAAGATAGTTCTGATTTGCACCCTCAAATGAATGTCACCATTTGCCAAAATTTCTGATTGCACCCTAGGTCACAATTGACCTACAATGTCTCAGGTTGAAATTCTATTTTTGGATCTTGGAAGTTTGCTAAAAAGGGTATCCAGATCTTACTTTTTTTCATTGTTCCCGAACCTGTAACTCCTGAAATGGCACCAGAAAATATCTAAAAAAGAGGGGTTTTGGGGTGGCTATATAGGGTTTTGCCTTAGTCAAACCCCTATTTTGGTGATCTCCACCTCCACGAATAGTTGAATATAATAGAATGTATGTGTGTGTGTGTTGCTTTTGGAAAAAGCTTTGAATGTGTAATGTCAAGATCTAATCCTCTAGATTAAAAACCCTAACATGAATTGAAAATAAGAAAGCAATGCATAGATTTGAATGTGACAAAGAAAGCATACCAAGCCCCTAAGGCTAAATTACTCCTACCAAACTCACAATCTATAATTGCTACCCCATGATAATGTCCTTTGAATGCTTGAAGGCTAAAAATGGTGGATCCAAGAAGAAGGAAAGAAGGAAGATATCTCTCTTGCTCCAAAGAAGATCCACAATAGCTTGTCTACAAACTACTTGAAAATGTATATTAATGCATCATCATGTCTTGTCCTTCTATATCATCCTCTTGCTTTCTTTCTTCATCATCATGTCAAAATCATAATTGCATCATATCATCTTACGATTCTTTTCCATGTCCAAATGAAGGCAAAAGAGAGTGTTTATATAGAGATCTCAATATAGACCTCCTAGGGCAATGCAATGGACCCAAATTCAAATTTCACCTTGAATTATGCTCCAATTACCATCACCAACCAAGGAGGGGATGTATTAATCTGAATATCAGGGAAATCACTTTCGCATCTGGACCCGAGGACCTATTTTAAGTTTGAGAACCTTGATAAGCGCTAAATTTGAAAGTGGGGACCATCACCTGATAGGGGTCAAGGTCGACCTCGACCTTGACCTAGGTTAAGGAATACCTCAGCCTTGACCTAGGTCAAGGAAGACCTAAAAATTGACCTAGGTCAAGGTTTACCTCAACCTTGATCTAGTTCAGGGTTGACCTCAGCCCTAAACTAAGGTTTCAGGCTGGTCACCTTGGGAAATTTGTAGAATTCCTAGGTCAACCGGGGACCCAGGGAGGTGAGAAAACATATCAGGATGTTAGATAGAGACACAGAGGCCAAAGAGTAAGTGTGATGAATATTTAGGAGAGCTAATACATAGGTTCTACCCAAAAATATGGAATCATAGAGGGAGATTAAGGAGGTCCCGCAGGACACTAACCCTAATTTCACCTAGAAATGTAGAATCAAGTGCATGTGCATCCTAAATACAAATCTAATATGAAAATGTATTAAATGAGGGTGCTAAACCTATGAAAATGGAAGTGCTTCCATTTTAAGATGATACATTTATCCCCCACTTTAGCTTAGGTATGACACTACGTGAATATGCAATCTAAAGTAAGACAACATTGTAAAGTAAAAAGGATATAGCCAAGTCCTCAATGTAAAGATTCTGCAAGAAACCATTAGTATCTAAAACCTACAACACAAGGTTAATGAAAATCCATAGATAACCTAAGCCTTACTAAGATAGTTTTGAGAAATGCGTAGAGCCACTTATGCCCCCTTGTTTCGGCTTACTAATTCTAAAAGGTGAAACAGGGTGATAAAGTTAGATCTATACATTGGATATGTAATTTGTTGAAAAATTCCTTTCCTAAACTATTTAGAAAGATTCAAAATATTTCTAAACCTATTTAGGAGGTTAGGTATCTGTATCACGGTTCTAACACCACTGATGGCACTGAAAACAGAGCTACCAAACTCAAGTTATGATGAAAAGAGTGAATGTCTATCTCAATGCATGTAAGAGGAAATTTGAATTTGACCTAAATAAATTCAAATGAAACCCTAATAAATCCCTAAGAAAACCCTAGTAAAACCCTAATTTGAAGCTATAAATAATATGAAGAGCACTTACCTTCTCATTCTTACCATTTTCAGAGCTTGGAATTGAGGAGCAAGATGCCAAAGATAGAGGAACTTCAACCAAGTCACGTGGAGGTCCTGAGAGAGTGCCTAGCTAGCAGACAGCCACTGCCTGAGGTAGGTGCCTTGTTTTGATGTTTTAATTGAGAAATTCTTGTTTTTATAGGGAAGGTCAACCCTGAGCCACAATGGTCAACCTTGACTTTGGCAGGTAAACCATAACTAGGAAGGTCCAGTCCTTTCTGGTGATAATGTCAACCCTAACCCAATAAGGTCAAAACTAACCTAGAAAGGTCGACCTTGACCCAAAAAGGTCAACGCTGACTAGGTCAAGTGATAATTTATATTATTTGATGATAGATGACTGATATGATGTTTTTTTGTGCTACAAGATCTTGTCCATCTCTGAGAGCATCCCTTTGGTGGGGTTCTATTAGCTGTCAAAGAGAACCTGTCTGAGCTACTGTATGAGGATATATAGTTATTGAAAGATGTGGGATTGTACTAGGTAGAAATCCTACCATAGATGAGGTTCCATTGGTCCATGATATCAGTCATGATAGAGAGATGGGACAATGAAACTTGTTCCTTTCATCTTCCATCAGGAGAGATCACGATCACATTGCAGGATGTGTATAGGATCCTATGACTTCTAGTCTGAGGCAAGCCTGTAAGACCTAGAGTACAATGGGGTCCACCTAAGGTGTTTTTAGATGGAGAGTATTGTTTGGGATGGGTACCACAGATGAGGACCCAATCAGATCAAATCACCTTATCATCCATACTAGCAAATCTGACACCTTTGGTACAGAGAGTGATGTTATGTATACTCTTGTTGGTTGTGCTACCCAACACAAAGGGTACAATTTTCTTAGCACCATTCACCGATCTCATGCACAATATGGAGGGTGACAAAGTTTTTTTATCATGGGGGCGCAACATGTTAGCCCATATTTACCATGAGTTGATTCAGCTAGTGAGATTTCAGCGGGAGAGTCTTACGGTATGCACCATGTTACAGGTTTGGATGTTTGAGCATTACGCATGTACTTGACCACAAGGTGTTCCAGTGATAGTAGATACAAGAACACTGAGAGCCTTTTCTTATCTACTAGGAGATTTCTGGTAGTATGGGGATATCCTCTTTTGGAGGGTACACTTTGACCATATACCAGGGGTGGATGTGATATGGAGACCATACTATCTCATGATAGGATGGCTAGATACTCGACACCAGTTGAGACACTCCCAGCAGTGCAAGATGCTAGAGGGTCATGCTAGTCATGTAGTGATGCCATATTATTATGATAGAGTTATGAGGTAGTTTGGTTTGACACAAGGAGTCCCTTGGATAGTACCTCAGTATGGGTATCCGATGAGATATTACCAGAGACCCGGTGCCATACGCAAACCTACAGTAGTAGATATTGTTGATAGCAATATAGATGAGATGGAGGATATAGAGGCAAACCCTACCGTATCTCATCTAGGGGTGAGAAAATACTATATCATATACTAGAGTCTACAAGGGACCCATCCCGTCTTCCCTAATGACTACCCTACATGTGATCGAGTTCTTTCAGAGAGGATGCATCGAGGTGGTGATATGCCAGAGGAGGATGAGGATCATAGGGATGAGGAGGCACCCTTCCCCGAGGGAGATCCCATGGAGGAGGAGAGAGAAGAGGAGAGAGTAGACGAGGGAGCATATGAGAGAGAAAAGGATATGCCTCCAGGTGGTAGTACTGGTGTGGATGATCAGGTGACCTATGCCATTCCATTGAGATCATGACAACCTCCCTGTGTACACACAAAGACACCACCACCTATACCTAGACGTAGCAAGTGAGGAGAGGGTAGTCACTCCATGCCCCCACCATCTAGATCCTTTGATGATACTCAAGAGGGAGATCTAGGTATGATTTATGTATTTGATAAAAATATTTGAAGTAAAATTTTGGCTAGAAGAAGTACTAAAAGATAGATATGTTTGAATTTTGAAGCTAGCGTAACAAAGTTGAGGAGCTTTGTATCTGAGGTTCTGAAGGATACCTGTTTATCCTACTGAATACTAGCTAGTGAGCAAGAGTCCCTTATTAGATAGAGAGATCCCACTTGACAAGCATATATTTTTGCATGTGTCCACTGAGAGTTGAGGTTGTGCAAAGAAAGGGAAGAGAGATTGATGGCTGACCTACAGAGAGCTCAAGAGCACACCCATGAGATGAGAATATCGAGGACTCACACATAGACTACCATATCGAGATCTTTAGCATCACACCATAGAGAAGAAAGAGATGGGAGCCACCGACCCTCAGAGCATAGAGATAGATATTGATAGCCATGGCATATGTTCCATATATGTACCAAACTCCTGGATATTTATATATGAAAATTTTGCTTGTCTAGTTAGTTCTATGATTGATTACTTGTTCTTTTCATCAATACACAACAACTTAGCATAAAGAAAAGAAATGAAATTAATGTATGAATGTATTCAAATCATATCACCTATAAAACATACATAACTGTTCTATAGGGAATACATAAATACAAAAATTTGATGTATTAGGGATAATAACGTTTGAGATGCATAATATTAATAGGTTCCTTAAGGGGAACACCATTCATATCAGCAATCTTATAAACACCATAAGTAAAATCCTCAATAACCACAAAAGGTCCAAGCCAATTAGGGCTAAATTTCCCTTTTTCACCAGGTAAAGCATTTACATTCCTTTGATTTTCATATAAGACTAAATCACCTACCAAAAATGACCGCTCAATCACCTTATGATTGTACTATTTTTGGAGTTATTTATGATAAGCCTTAATATGTTCCAAAGCATTTATCCGTTGTTCAACCAACATCTCTAATTCTTGTAATCATTGTTCCCAAAAGGTATCTTTATCAATTATCCCATGGAATGAAACACGTAAAGAAGGTATTTCTAGTTCTAATGGCATAATAGCATTAGTACCATAAAATGATTATAAGGAGAAGTACCCGTGGCAGTGCGAACACTAGTCCTATAAGCCCATAAAGCATAAGTAAGTTGAGTATGCCAATCTTTTGCATACTTATTGACTGTTTTCCTTAGGATTTGTTCGCTAACTTTTTTTTATGCTTCTTCTTGACCATTAGATTGAGGATAGTAAGGAGTAGAAAATCTATGTTGAATACAATATTTCTCCAAGAATTTCATGACTTCTTTATTTTTAAAGGAAGTACCATTATCCAAAACTATCATTGAAGGAATACCAAATCATGCTATAATATGATTAAGAATAAAATCATAAATAACATCTGTAGTAGTAGAGCAGAGAAGAATAGCCTCTACCCACTTTTTAAAGTAATCTGTAGCTGTGAGAATGAACGTATATCCTTGAGAAGAAGCTGGTGAAATTTTTCCAATAAGATCAAATCCCCAAATGCTAAAATTCCATGGAGAAACTTGATTATGAAGCTCACGAGCAGGAGCATGAACTAAATTACCATGTTGCTAACACTGAGGACACTTCTTAAAAAATGTAAAGGAATCTTGTTCCATTGTTTTCCAATAATATCCCATTCTAAGAAGTTTATTAACTAAAGATTTCCCACCAAAATGTCCTCCACAAGAACCAGAGTGAGCTTCTACTAAAGATATCGGGACTTTAGTACTGCCAAGACATCTTAATAGAAAACCATTATAAGAATTTTTGTAAAGAGTATCGCCCAAAATGATATATCGTGCGATAAACTTCCTAATACAGTTACGCTTGTTCCTTGTTTCCGATCTAGGGAATGTATTGTCTTTCAAAAAGTGAAAGATATGAAAATACCATTCATCCAAATGCAAGTTACAACAATCATCATTACCCTTATTAGAAATTTTAGGTTGTTTAAGAGCATGTATAGTAAATTGGAAGTCTTCAGCATTATTCTCCAGACACACCAAGGAAGTTGCGCTTGCCATGGCGTCTGCATGTCGATTATCTTTCCTAGGTAAAGTCTGAATCATATAAGAAGAAAATCATGAAAGGATATCAAGAGCCAATTATTTATATTGTGACATTTTATCATTCTTAGTTTGATAACCCCCTTTTATTTGTTCAACAATCAATTGTGAATCCCCGTATAGTTCCAAGTTTTTAATGTGAAGGGATGAAGCTGCTTGTAAGCCAGCTATAAGAGCTTCATATTCTACAATGTTATTAGTACAAGGAAAGGTCAATTTATATGACATAGGGATTGGTTTATTTTTATGAGGGACCAAGATGATTCCTACACCAAAACCTGTCTTACATCTAGAACCATCAAAATATAATTCCCAAACATCTTCTTGTTTAATAGCTAAAATATTCTCATTGGGGAATTCTATTGAGGCAAAGTTCATATGAGAATGAGGACAAGGAGATTTAGGTAGATAATCAGTTGAATCTTGTCCTTTAATGGACTTTTGAAGAATGAAATTAAGATCAAATTTAGTAAGTAACATCACCCACTTAGCCAAACGACCAGAGAGATCAGTTTTTGAGAAAAGGTGTTTGAGAGGATCAAATTTTACAATTACATTAACGTCAACATTCAATAGATAATTCCTGAGTTTTTGACAAGCATAAACTAAAGCCAAGAATTTTCTTTCTAAATCATTATATCTTGTTTCATAGTCCAGTAAAGTTTGACTAATGTAGTATACTGGTCTTTCCTTACCTTCACTATCATGTTGAGCTAATAATGCACTCACAACATGGGAAGTGGCAGAAGTATATAGATAGAAGGGTTTATTGAATTGATCATGTTGTAAAATAGGAGGATTAGCTAGATACTCCTTCAATTGCTCAAAGGATTGTTTACATTCCTGGCTCCAAGTAAAAGTGGTATCTTTTCTAAGAAAGGAAGTGAAAGGAACAGGTCTATCAGCTAAGTTAGAAACAAAGTGACAAAAAGATTGAATTTTTTCTTGTAAACTACGTAATTGAGAAATATTCTTAGGAGGAGGCATATTAACAATAGCATCAATCTTTTTAGTATCCACTTCTATACCTCGCTTACAGATTATAAATCCTAATGATTTACCAGAATCAACTCCAAAAGTGCATTTCTTAGGATTTAATCTCATATTATAACTCCTAATCCTTTTAAATATTTGTCTTAAAATAAACACATGGTATTTTCTCTATCTAGATTTCACCCAGATGTCATCTACATAATCTTCTAGAATTTTATGGATGTAATCATGGAAAATCAAGGTCATAGCATGTTGATAGGTTGCTCTCGCATTTCTTAATCCAAAAGGCATCATGACCCAACATAATTTTCCCCAAGGTGTGATAAATGTATTTTTAAGTTGATCTTCAATAGGAATAAATATTTGATTATAACCTGAAAACTCATCCATAAAAGATAATAAAGCATGACCTGCTGTCGAATCCATAATCATACCAATATTGGGTAGGGGAAAATAATATTTTAGGGATGCTTTATTCAAATCTCAAAAATCAGTGCAAATCTTTATCTTATTCTCTCCTTTAGAAACAACCATAATATTGGAAATCCATTCAAAGTAATCAATAGAGCGGATGAACCCAGCACCTAATAACTTTTCAATTTCAGCTTTTACTAGCAAAGCAATGCTTGGATTCATCTTTCAGATTTTTTGTTTTGCAGGTTTAACATTGGGTTTAAGAACAATATTGTGAGTAAAAATCTTAGGATCTATGCCTGACATATCCAAATATGTCCAAGAAAATATATCCTTGTATTCAAGCAAAAGGGAAACCAATTGATCATGTTCATCTTGGTTCAAACATTTTCCTACTTTGATTGTTTTTTTAGAGTCATTCTCATCCATTTGAACTTTTGTAGTCTCAGTTATTAATAAATTACTTTGTATAGGAGAATCCATTGGCAAAGGAGAAATATTTTTTTCATCACATTCTCCAAAACAGGCTTCATTATTCAAACAATAAGGCTTTCTTCTTTTATGATGAAACATAGGTAAATCTTGATAAGCTCCTAAAAAATCAGCTAGGGCTTTATCCTCAGGAAAAATATCCAAACTAGGTTTTTGATCCATGTCAAGGAGAAGAAGATTAACCAATTTTAAGTGTCCACCACATATATGATTAACATTAAGAGGAAAATCAGATGGTTGCTTATAAGGATTGAATCCTATCCCATAAGTATAATCATAAAATTCATTGTCCAAGGGCACTTGTATACCTTGCTCATATTTACCACATCCTTTCCCATTGAATCCGGATTTCTTAAGTAAATGATAACCAGATCCATATCTATCATCCATATCAGATTGAGTTAAAGGAGCTACATATGTCACAATGTCATAATAATCTGGTTTTATTGTCTCAATTGTTTCTTCAAGGGAAGCAGCAACAAAGTTACTTTTTAATTCCCCAGAAAGTGGAGAAGGAATAAAGACTTTGTTTTCAAACCCATTTTGTTCCTTCATGAACTCTAAATCAGAAACTTTGTATTCTCCTATAAAAGGATTAAAATCCAATGTTCCCCAATCATCTTCAGTTAAAGAAGAGGATGGAACTTCAACATGTTTAACTTTAGGAGGTTTCTCAGGTTCCTTAGTTGGTTGTATGGGTTCAGAGATCTTAGTATATTCTATATTCAAGCAAGGGTTTGGTGCATCATTTGCATGTAAAGTATACATCAGATTATTATAAATGAACCTAACCTTATGATGTAGAATAGAAGGAATCACATGCATAGTATGTAAAAAAGGTCTTCCTAAAAAAGGGTTATAATTGAGAGGTACAACCATGACATGAATAGGTGTGTGAAGAAAGATTGGACCAACCTTGATAGGTAGCATAATAATACCTAAATTTTTCTTTGAAATGTTATCAAATCCACGAATAGGGATATTATCCGGTTGAATGGTCATAAGATAGGATTTAATAGCCTTGAGCATATCCATGCTACAAACATTAAGCCTAGATCCATTGTCAATTAATGTTCTACGAATGATACTCTGATTAATAGAAACAACAACCATAAGAGCATCATATTGATTCTGCACCTCAACAGAAGGTAAATCCTCATCAATGAATAAAATAGGAGGTACAAAAGGCATAGTATGCATGCACTCTAAAAATGAATTAATGTTCTCTTGATTAGGAGGCAGAGCCAGAAGAGTAGATAAAGATTTTGTAATGCCTCATGATATGTAGGATGAGTTTGAAGCAATTCCCATAAAGATATCATGGCTGGAGTAGGGCATAATTACTCAACTAAGTCATACTCCTTAAAGAAAGAAGGTAACCTAGGTGCTTGAGGAAGCACAGGTTGAGAAGGAGGTAAAGAGGCTAGAACAGAAGGTTGAGGATTATTTCGTGTACGATAAGTATGTGAAATGGAATCCATGTTATAAGATAAATCCAAAGGATGTTTAGGTTTACCCATAATAGTCATTCGAGGACATCCTTTTACCATCATCAAAGGTTTAGGGAATAACATTATAGGTGTCTCAATGTTCCAAATAGAGGAGTATGAAGGTAACCATGCACACATCCTATGGTAAAGGTCAATTGGAGAAGTTGTGGAGGAGGATGAAATAG
This sequence comes from Thuja plicata, assembly GCA_018584345.1. Lineage (NCBI taxonomy): Eukaryota > Viridiplantae > Streptophyta > Pinopsida > Cupressales > Cupressaceae > Thuja > Thuja plicata. Next base: position 5,240,202 of record MU224931.1, read on the forward strand.
GAATAGGATCCATGGAGATCGCATTCGAACCATTTTCATTCTCACTTCCATGTACCTCATTAAGGGATCTATTCTCTTGTACAATAAAATCTTCATCAAAGTATTCAAAACAAGAGTCATACATATTGAACACAAAATAAAATAACAAGCATGTAAATTTTTTTTTGTGTGTGTTTTAAAGAAATTTTATATATTTTTATGTATTTTTTGGAATATAAATGCAAGAGCATAAAATAAAACCTACTATATGCATGAAAGATCTTAATATGAAATGTAAATCTAACACCAAAGAGAAAGAGTTGTCTATCGCGGGTTCACCAAAATGTAAAGAAGAAAATGATGATGACGGTGTTGATCTCCTAGATAGCATTTGCAACATAGATGTCCATATGTAGAAGAGACCAATGCCATAATTTAATCCTTTACATTTAATTTGTATTGAAAGTATTTGAATATTTTATTGAAATTGGGAATAAAGATTAATGGAGTAAAATACCAACCTTACATCATAGCAAATCTGAAAATGCCATTTTCTGAAGCCTATGTCAAGTTTCTAGAAAATCTAAGATTGGATCTGGAATGGAAATGCAGAGACGAACAAAACCTAGAAATATTTTTCTGTTCTGAGACAGTTTTGATTTGCACCCTCAAGTCAATGTCACCATTTTCTAGAATTTTTGATTGTGCCCTAGGTCACAATCGACCTAAAAAGCCTCAGGTTGAAATTTAGTTTTTGGATCTCAGAAGTTCATTGAAAAGGGTATCCAGATCTGTACTCTGTTTCACTATTCCCAAACCTATAACTCCTGAAACAACACCTGCAAATATTTGAAAAAGAGGGGTTTTGGGGTGGCTATATAGGGTTTTACCTTAGTCAAACCCCCATTTTGGTGATCTCCACCTCCACAAATAGCTGAATATAATAGAATGTATGTGTGTGTGTTGCTTTTGGAAAAAGCTTTGAATGTGTAATGTCAAGATCTAATCCTCTAGATTAAAAACCCTAACATGAATTGAAAATGAGAAATCAATGCATAGATTTGAATGTGACAAAGAAATCATACCAAGCCCCCAAGGCTAAAGTACTCCTACCAAACTCACAATCCATAATTGCTACCCCATGATAATGTCCTTTGAATTCTTGAAGGTTGAAAATGGTGGATCCAAGAAGAAGGAAAGAGGGAAGATATCTCTCTTGCTCCAAAGAAGATCCACAATGGCTTGTCTACAAAGTGCTTGAAAATTTATTAATGCATCATCATGTCTTGTCCTTCTATATCATCCTCTTTCTTTCATGCTTCATCATCATGTCAAAATCATAATTGCATCATATCATCTTACGATTCTTTTCCATGTCCAAATGAAGGCAAAAGAGAGTGTTTATATAGAGATCTCAATATAGACCTCATAGGGCAATGCAAGGGACCCAAATTCAAATTTCACCTTGAATTATGGTCCAATTACAATAAACAAGGAGGGGATGTATTAATCTGAATATTGGGGAAAACACTTCCGCATCCGGACTAGGGGACCTATTTTAAGTTTTAGAACCCTGATAGGCTCCAAATTTGAAAGCGGGGACCATCACTTGACAGGGGTCAAGGTCGGCCTCAACCTTGACTTAGGTCAAGGAACACCTCAACCTTGACCTAGGTTAAATTTGAACTCAACCCTAACCTAGGTTAGGGTCAACTTAAACCCTAAACTAAGGTTTTAGGCTGGTCACGTTGGGAAATCTGTAGGATTCCTAGGTCAACCGGGGACCTAGGGAGGTGAGAAAACATATCAGGATGTTAGATAGAGACACAGAGGACAAAGAGTAAGTGTGATGAAGATTTAGGAGAGCCAATACATATGTTCTACCAAAAAATATGGAATCATAGAAAGGGAGATTAAGGAGGTCCCGCATGACACTAACCCTAATTTCACCTAGAAATGTAGAATCAAGTGCATGTGCATCCTAAATGCAAATCTAATATGAAAATGTACTAAATGAGGGTGCTAAACCTACCAAAATGGAAGTGCTTCCATTTTAAGATG
>MU224931.1:5242607-5291880 GCA_018584345.1 Thuja plicata
CTCAGATGATCAGTCTTCTCCAAATTTTGAAAGAAATTCAGAAAGCCTTTGCATGGGACTATACTGATATGAAGGGGTTAACCCAAAAGCTTTGTACCCATAGAATTTACATAAGTCCTAAGTTCGGTCCAATTAGACAAGCCTAGAGAAGAATTAACCTTGCTCTGAGAGATATAGTGAAGACTGAGTTACAAAAGCTTCTTAAAGTTGGCTTTATATATCCTATTTCTAACAGCCAGTGGATTTCTCCTTTATTAATTGTTCCAAAGAAAGGGGGAAATGGAGAATTTGTGTGGACTATATGGAGCTTAACAAAGCCACTAAAAAATATCACTTTCCATTACCTTTCATTGACCAAGTACTTGACAACCATGCTGGTAAAAAGTATTTCTCATTTCTAGATGGCTTTAGTGGATACAACCAAATCCAGATATCACTAGAAGATCAGGATAAAAAAACTTAACCTATCCTTGGGGAACATTTTCTTATTCTGTCTTTCCATTTGGATTGTGCAATGCACCTGCTACTTTTCAGCAGGCGGTAATCAGTATTTTATCTAACATCTTTGCTGACTATGTGGAGATATACATGGATGAATTCACAGCATATGGAACTACATTTGAGGAGGCTCATGCTAACTTGGATAAAGTTCTCAAAAGATGTCAGGAATATAACCTCTCCCTTAATAGTGAGAAGTGCTACATGATGATGGAAGAGGGAGTTCTTTTAGGACATTACCTTTCTTCCTTTGGCATTTAGGTTGATCCTGCAAAGATTGTAGTCATCACTAAACTTCCAACTCCAATAAAATAGAAGGATTTCAGGAGTTTTCTTGGCTATTTTGGTTATTACAGGAGATTCATCAAAGATTTCAGCCAACTTGTAGCCCCATTGTACACCCTATTGAAGAAAGAAGCTAAGTTTGAATGGACAACTGTCCCTTCCTTTCTTCCTAACACCGCTCCAATGGAATAGTCAGATGCATTAGTGTGAATTTAAAAGGGAAGCTTCCAGTCAGGTCCTCTGAGGATAGGCATCTTTGTCAGAACATCTTTGAGTTTTCAGAATTAGGTGATGCTACCTTTGAAGCAAATTCTATGCAACAACTCATGGTTATTGGAAGAGATCCATTTATGGTCTCACAAGAGGAAGATGACATACTAGTGGCAATTCTTACCAATCAATATGGATCTAAGACATCATCTTGTCATGACCCTAACTATTCATGCCAAACCATAATGCCCAAGAAAACCTCACCTAAGCTTCATGTAGCACCTGATTACCTCCATACCTTGTTACCACATGAGATAAAGTTTCCCTCATTTGCATAATTTATGATGCTGGATAAAGTCAAAAAGGTATAAATTTATTTAGGCAAAGATTTGAATGTCAATAAGAACCTCAAAACATCTCAGATGATCAGTCTTCTCCAAATTTTGAAAGAAATTCAGAAAGCCTTTGCATGGGACTATACTGATATGAAGGGGTTAACCCAAAAGCTTTGTACCCATAGAATTTACATAAGTCCTAAGTTCGGGCCAATTAGACAAGCCTAGAGAAGAATTAACCTTGCTCTGAGAGATATAGTGAAGACTAAGTTACAAAAGCTTCTTAAAGTTGGCTTTATATATCCTATTTCTAACAGCCAGTGGATTTCTCCTTTATTAATTGTTCCAAAGAAAGGGGAAATGGAGAATTTGTGTGGAGCTATGATTTCAACAACTCAAAGATGTTCTGACAAAGATGCCTATCCTCAGAGGACCTGACTAGAAGCTTCCCTTTTAAATTCACACTAATGCATCTGACTATTCCATTGGAGCGGTGTTAGGAAGAAAGGAAGGTATAGTTGAGCATGCTATTTATTATATTAGTAAAAACCTACAAGGTGCTGAACTGAACTATGATGTCACTGAAAAGGAATTGCTAGCATTAATCTATGCACTTAATAAATTTAGACATTACATTACTAGTTATGAATTATTTGTATACACTGATCATTCATCAATCAAATACTTGATGAACAAGCCTGCCATCTCTGGTAGGTTAGCAAGATGGTTACTCCTTATGCAGGAGTTTGATGTGACAATCATTGATTAACCAGGTAAAGCTAATGTGGTGGCTAACTTCTTATCTAGATTAAAATTTCTAGATGATCCTATAGCAATTGATGACAACTTCCCGGATGAACACCTATTCTCTATTGATACTTGCAATCCATGGTATGCTGACATCACCAACTACCTTGATACATGAAGAACACCACCTCATTTCTCACCTAGAGAACGTAGACTTATGGTTGAGAAAAGATTCATTTTTCATGGATCTCATGATTTATGTTTTACACAGGTCCTGATTAGGTCACCAGAAGATGTATTTACAAAGATGAGACTTATGACATCCTTGGGGCTTGTCATGATGAGCCATGTGGTGGTCATTTTGTAGGAAAGAGGACAACATACAAAATCTTGACAACATGATACTATTGGCCTACCCTACATAAGGATACATCTAAGCATACAAGGCACTATGACCGATGCCAACGCATGGGATGCCCAACCAAGTTAGATGAAATGCCCTTGAAACCTCAGGTGGTGGTGATACACTTTTACAAGTGGGGCATTGATTTTGTTGGACTTATTGAGCCATCTTCTCACAGTAAGTCATATATCTTAGTATGCACTAACTATGCAAAAAAATGGGTCAAAGCTAAAGCAATGTGACATGCCAAAGATCATAAGGTAGAAAAATTTCTATATAAATATATCTTTACCAGGTTTGGTGTACCTCATGAGATAGTAATAGATGAAGGTACACAGTTTACTTCTAATCTTATTATTGAGTTTATGCATGAATACACAGTGAGGCATGGTGAATCTTCACCATATCATCCTCAGGCCAATGGCCAGGTGGAGATAAAAAATAGGGATATTGAAGAAATCCTAACCAAAATAGTTGTTTTTCATAAGAAGGACTGGGCTACCCGTCTTCCTAAAGCCATTTGGGCTTACAAAACAACTTGGAAAACAAAAACTGGTTTTACTCCTTTTGAACTAGTTTATGGCAAATCTGCATCTATGCCTACCAAGTTATAGTACAAGACTCTCAGGATGGGATTAGAATTAGACATTGAACTTACCAAGGCATAGGAGGAAACATTACTGTATCTTAATGGAATGGATGAGTATCGTAAATCTGCACTTCACAATACTGAATTGATTCAGAAGCAGCATAAGAAGTGGCATGAAAATTCATCAAGGACAAAAAAAATTTTGTTGGTGATTGGGTCCTTCTATATGACTCACACTACCATCATACCGTAGGTAAATTTCAGACCTGGTGGCTAGGATCTTATGAGATAGTTTCAGTTTTTAACAATGGAGCAGTTTAACTATCTACTATTGATCTCATACGATTCAAATTGCTTGTCAACGGTCATCGCCTCAAGATCTATCAAAAGCCCATGCATTATGAATACTTCCAGCAGTAGTTCCAACAAACCAATGAAAACAACACTCCTGCAGTATAATCATCTGGGTCTTCTACCTAGGTTTCCACTAATCCTTGATTTTTATCAATGATTCCATAATAAACGTTTCACTTCCTATGAAATAATTTCTCTGTAATAATAAATTCACCTCACCTCCTCTCTCTACCATTTTTTCATACCATTGCATCACTCCATCAGTGCATGTCACATTTCAGAACACTCTTCTTGCAGTGCTTAATAGTTTAGTGACACATGCCTTTGTTCATATATTATTTTATTCATTTTTATTTGGATTAAGTGTTCTTTTAATTTTTTTACTCTTGCACGTAATGGCCTAGTGGGACCCATGCCTTAATATTAGTTGGGGGAGCGATTATTTAATATTTGTTTTCAAATTTAAACATTATCATGTAAAGGATGAAATTTATTTCTTGTCTTTTCGAGATGACTTTCGTCATATGTTAAACCATTTGTCATCCTGTGATTGCGTCATCATGATTGAAAGTAATTAAAAGATTTTAAAAGATAAAGTTCAATTAATGATGATATGTTTGCGACATGTTTAGGGTGGTAGGCCTTAACATGCATGTAGGTATTATGAAATATCATTCATTAAAATTCATTTAATTTCCTAGAAGTAAATGATATTTTGTACTCCGTTGTTCTTGTCTACAACACTTTGAGTCCATAGCATTTTCCATTTTTAGCTTCTGTAGAGCTTCTGCAAAACAAATTTTTCTATAGAAATGGGAGGTGATCTTTAGAGGCATGAGCCATCAAATCATAGATTTTTATTTGGAGATCCATCCAGTTGTGAAATGTTTCAAAGAAAAGGGTGGCTGGATTACTGTCTTAGCCTCAATGGTTTTGATGAAGAAATTGCTCTGCAATTTTTAAACACTCTGCATACTGGGTTCGCAGTGGTAAAAGGGTTGAGAATTGAGTTCATAGAGGACATTGTGGTGGAAGTGACAAGGTTTCCATAGGAAGGAGAGAAATGGTCTAAAGACATTGATTTACGCTCAGCTAGGGAATAGCTCACCTTGCATGGTGATCCACAGTTATACATTGACAAAAAGAAAGGCACCTCAAGGATATCATTGCCCATGGATTACATTCAGCCAGCTACGTTTATCATACAATACTTTACCTATGAAGGCCACTACAAATATCTTCACAGGCTGCATTTAAAAATCTTGACTGCCCTCTACCATGACAACAAACCGGTAAATTTACCTAGCTTTTTGTTTAAAATTGTGAAAAAACAAGCTTCTTTAGTTCAATCAAGAAAAGATCAGTCCATTTCCCACTATTGCTTAATTAAATTAATTCTAGAAAGAGAATTAAATAAGCAATTGATAGTAACTTGGGATGAATTATTAGCAATGGATGAATTAGTGCCTAGAATAGTTGGCCCTAGAGGCTAGGGTATAGGAAGAAGGGTGAGCACAACAATGGGGATTTGCAAAGTAATTCAAAGAATAGAAGCCATTCTTGAAGCCTCTTCCTCTAACCCTAACCCACCTAGGAAGAGAGCTTGTAACATTAGTACTCCTATTTACAATAGGAAGAGAGGTAAAATCAAGGAAGTTGATGTCATTCCTAACACCCCACCTTCTATGAAAAATAGGTCTTCTTCCAGGAAAGACAAGGGTAAAACCCTATAAATAGAGGAAGTAATTCCAGAGCAGTAGCCCCATAATGACAATGTTAGTCACAAAGCTGATGAAACCTTGCCCTCTTATGAGGAAGAAACACTAGAAGAACCTCCTATAGAAACTACAAAGGAGGTTTCCACCAGCAGGAGGAAACACAATAATCCTTCATGCTCTTTCCAAACCCTTGCTAGAAAAAGTGCAAGGCTATCCGCAAACATCAGTTGGGATGACAAGTATCATTTTCAAATTGTAAATGTAGAAGCCTCTGAGTCTATAGAGAAGTCCTCTTCTGAGGCAGTGGTTCAGAAAAGTGCAGATAGTGATACCATTTCCCATAATATGATTTTTTAAGCAACAACTGACCCTAATGTTGATTATATCCTCATTGATAGTAATAGAGATTTTGAAGAGGCAAAGGAGTTTGTTGATGACTCTGTTGGTCAAGATATTTATGATAATTCAAAAAACTTACCTTCTGATGAATTCCTTGAGATTAATGAGGATGTTTTTAAAAAAGTGTTAGAACAAATAAACAAGGACGGGTTGGATACACTGGCTAGAGCAGCTGAATCATGTCAAGAGGATAATGCAATAAAAACTCTTGTTGTGTGGAAAGGGGAGACCTCCACATCTAGGAAAATGTAATAAAAATCCCTCACCTTGCACCGGGATGGATTGATATTCTTAATCAAGAACCCATGCCACCACTAGACCTATCTACACCCCTAGCTGCAGGGTTGAACTTGTATTTGTATTTTTTATGGGAAAGAGTGCAGTGGAGGTTAGAAAAATGAAATTTGAAATGGACCATTGATGAGAAAGCTCACCAATTAGAATAGAATATAGATTAGATTGCAGTGTTGGAAAAAATGGTTAAGCATATTACTAAATTAATTCCTGAAGTTATGGTATGCAGGTCACCGTCTCCGATCTATGCTCTATTTCTTAAGGAGAAATTCATTAATTTTAAAGTAACAAGGATTGTGGAAGGAATGAATCCTTTTGTTTCAACACCTCATAAGTTATATGATGCATTTCAATCAGCTCCCTTGTCTTTAAAAAAAAATTGTGTGAATTGTATTTGATAATCTTATTGTACCAGATGACAGGGACTGGAACTCACTAATGTATGTGGGGGATGTCAAATTAAGAGCAGTGATGTCTTGGATGAAAAATGAGATAAGCAGGGAATATCAGGATTTACCATATAGAAATAGTGAAATAAAGACACCCTTGCTGATGAGGCCTAAAGTTCAGCATTCTAGACAAACTCTTCTTGATTGGCTCTTAGTCACTATGAATCCAAGTGGAGCCATCAAGGTTTACCTGGTTAGAGAGAAAGCATATACAGACTGGTATCAGCACTCATCACAGAATAGTGAGGCTGCAATCACTACTTGTAGGAATAGATGGGTAAGGATGTCCCATGACCTAAAGGGTCGAGAACCTCATTCTCCACAAAACCTGACTCTTTCCACTCGATGAGATCCATGGTATATAATGTTGGGTAGGACACTTCTTAATTATTGGATTCCATTAAGGTTCCAACCACCTATCCCCCCGTAGTCCTTACTACTAGTGAATGAAAATGCAGAAGATCATGACATGGATAAAGAATTCCAAAGATGGGAAAGACTTAGGGAGAATCATGGGTACTTCAACTACATTTTTGATGAGTCAGGAGAGAATATTTCCAGTGACCTGAGGCTAAGAGCCAGGATCCACAACTTTATGATTGCTGGAGATCAGCAATAGGATAGTTGGGGGGAATGATGGGCCTCTTAAATGGCCATCTTTCTAAGTGCTTTTTATTTTCTTTTCAGCAGTTTATTTGCAAAACATATACTTAGACTTGTGGTTTTATATGTGTAAATACATAAGTAGGAAAGTGTATGATAGAAGAACATGGTATATTTGCTTGAAACTAATGGATAAATGGCAGAATGCGGTAGTTATATATGCTAATGAATGATCTTTTTTCCTATGCTATGATTGTGGGTAGTTTCCTTCCTGTAGCCATGTTCCTTGCAAGAGTATTAATTAGAACTTAACACTTCTTTCCTAATATTAATGATGAGAATATGTATGTATCAAAGGTTGTGTGTGCATTAATAATTTTGTAGGGATCATTCATGGCATATTTAAAGATCAACATAGTGGTGTTGAAGAAGTCAAAAGCGACCATTGCTAAAATATGCCTTCACGTTGAAGAAGTCAAGAAAGCACTCGAGCAAGTTAAGGCGTTGCTGCAAGATCTTTGCACAAGGAACAAGTCAATACATTTTTTTGTTAAATGCAGCGCGTGGATATAGAGCCCACCACATACTATATTTTGGGGAACTTATTCTTGATGACTGCTATTTCTGTTATGAGACATTATGTATCTGTAATGATCCTCATTAATGGAGTGATCTTAGATTTAGGGAGTAGTTGTAGTTTTTCTTTAAATAAGATGATAGTTGTAACTCTTTAGAGTTAGTCGAGTTAGTTGATTTTTCTAAATAGAAGCTTATATAATTGTAATATTGTTTTATCTATCTAAGTGTAAATTTTCCATGAATGAATAGAATGCATAGTTTGAGTTCAATTCTTTCATCTTGATTATGTTTCTATTCACTCATCCAAGGGGGCCCACTTGGTGAATGAATTACTTTGTTAGAGTAGAAATCATTTCCATGCTTATTAAGAAGTAAAGTAGAACTCTGTTGTTCCTGCAGCCACTAGTAACAGAACTAGTAGACTATTCTTGCAGCATAGGCGGGTAGAGTAGTTCCTATCTTTGATTACTTGTTTTCCTAGAGTAAACACATTTACTTGTGTTAGCATAGATTTCCTGAAGCTTAATACATTTCAATTTCATAGGATTAGTCATGAGGATTAAGAAAGTTTGAAGCGTATACTTTGCAGATGTCATTCCAAGTTTACGTCCCTAGTTGATAATTAAATGAGACTGAATGATCTAATTAGAAACCATTTAGGGTGTCCAATCCTGAAATAAGTAGCCCAATGCTTCTAAGACAATTGTTTAGCCAAGTAGTTGAGATAATATATGGGTTGCAGTGCTATATGCTTTTGTTTTTTGGGAGTGATATATATTTCTCTTAGTTATTCCACTTCATTGCTTAAGTTATATATAAAATTTGAGATTCCATTAATCATAGGCACATAGGCAAGTTTCTGTTTTCTATTGATTTATAATGCTAGTTACAATTGTTTAAGTACTCAACTTGTAATGTAAGTTCTTAAGTTTCAAAGTGGTTAAAGGTCAACTTTGTGACCATGACATTCAAAATTTATTGAACTAGGAAGGCATTTTGGTCACCCCCCTAGTTATCCTTTGTTTATTGAATTCATGTGATCGACACTTTGATAGAAATTATGGTAAATGCCAATCGACATTATTATTTTTTGGAAAATATGTAAAAGGTTGATAAGTTAAGGTTTATATTAGTTTTCAACATTCATACTATTATGTTTTTAAAGTTTAGGTTTCACTCTAACCCTAGCTCTATCATGTTAGGGCATTGTCATGCTAGAGCACAACATTCAAAGAAGTTTGTTTGCTAAGATATTTTAGTTTGGTGATCCACCAAGGTAGCTACAGTTAAAAGGGGGTTTGATCTGTCAAATTCATACCTTTTAAAAGTTAAGATTTCTCAAATGACAAATCCAACCTATGATCTTAGGCTGGGGATAGATGTAAAAATATGAAAACAAAACTAAGCACTTTGAGAATATGCCCGTGGTGGTTTTGGGAGCATATTTTCTTGGTAGCTATAGATCAGAGATGGATATAGACTAAGTTCCTTGCAGTTGACATGCATACAAAAATTTGGAGGCACGAAAAAGTTGCTCGATAAAGCACCTTGATGAACATGATATAAAGTGACACACAAATTGAATAAGCTCCTCAAAGCTATATCATCAGGTAGAATGAAATTACATGAGATGCACATAATGAGTTTCATGAGAAAACTTTAGACACTACCAAATAGTTGCAATCTCTAGGTGTAAACCCCAATTTAACAAATACTTCCATTACCTGCACTAGTTTTAAGGGCATGTGAAACATGGAATCATTGATAGAACATATGATCTTTTGGAAAAAATGCCTCATGGAATATTGTGATTACCAGATGTTTTTAGAATAAATTTGTTGAAAAGGCTTTAAAAATTGTCAAGCAAATGCAGTTGGCAGGCTTAAATAGCCCAACCAAACAACCTTTTCCTACATCCTTCCTACTTGCCAAAATGAAGATTTGGAATAGTTTATGAACATCAATCAAAGCATATTGGCCTAGATATTTTTCATAAATTATAATTAGATATGTCTTTGAAATGTGGAATCATATACAAAGTTTCCAAATTATTTGACTAAAATGGCTCAAAGGGATGATGCTTACAAAGTTTGCAGATAAATTTGATTATGAACATTTATAAAAGCATGATGGGGGAGATTTTTATTAGATATTAAAGTTAGAGACAGGCTGGTAGATATGTATGCAAAATATGAAGTATTGAGAAAACATATAAACTGCTTGACTGAAATTCCTCAAATTAGGAATGCGGTTGTATAAAATGTAATGGGGTCAAATTAGATATATTAATGTGTCCAAGGACCCCTTACAACCCCTTAGGACACTTTAGGACCCCTAAGATGTATTCTTACGGATCCTAAAGGGTCCTAGGGGTTCATAAGGTTTCTTAATGTGTCCTAAGACCTGTTATAACCCCATGAGACCTCTTACCATATGCAAATGTATGGTAAGGGGTTGTAAGGGGTGGTAAAGGATCCTAGGACCCCTTACCATATATCTTAGGGTTGTAATGGTTTTTAAGGGGTTCTAGTACATAATAATGTGTCTAAGGACCCTTTATGACCCCTTAGGACACTTTCGGACCCCTAAGATGTATTATTAGGAATCCAAAAGGGTCATAAGGGGTCTTAAGACACATTAATGTGTCCTAGGATCCCTTACAGTCCCTTAGGATTCCTTACCATATAAAAATGTATGGTAAGGGGTTATAAGGGGTGTAAGGGGTCCTAAGACCCCTTACTATACATCTTAGGGTTATAAGGGTTTTTAAGGGGTCTTAGAATACATTAATGTGTTTGAGGACCCATTAAGACCAATTACGACACTTTAGGACCCCTTATGACACTTTAGGACCCCTAATATGTATTCTTAGGGATACTAAAGAGTCCTAAGGGGTCATAAGGTGTCTTAGGATACATTAATGTGTCCTAGGACTCCTTACAACCACTTAGGACCCTTACCATACAAAAATGTATGGTAAGGGGTCATAAGGGGTGGTAAGGGGTCCTAGGACCCCTTTACCATACATATTAGGGGTTTTTTGGGTTTTTAAGGGGTCTTAAGACACATTAATGTATTCAAGCACCCCTTAAGACTACTTATGGCACCACTTAAGACTGCTTATAATGCCTTATGACCCTTTAGGATCCTAAAGATATATTATTAGGGATCTTTAAGGGTCATAAGGGGTATTAGGACACATCATTTTGTCCTAGAAACTCGTACAACCCCTTAGGACCCCTAAGATGTATTCTTAGGGATCCTAAATAGTCCTAAGGGGTCATAAGGGGTCTTAGGATGAATTAATGTTTCCTAGGACCCATTACGACCCCTTACCATAAAACAATGTATGGTAATGGGTTATAAGGGTGGTAAGGGGTCCTAGGACCCCTTTCCCATACATATTAGGGGTTTTAAGGGTTTTTAAGGGGTCCTAGGACAAATTAATGTGTCTGAGAACTCCTTAAGACTCTTTATGACCCCTTAGGACACTTTAGGACCCCTAAGATGTATTCTATGGATCCTAAAGTGTCCTAAGAGGTCATAAGCGGTATCATGACACATTAATGTGCCCTAGGACCCCTTACGAACCCTTGGGACCCATTACCATACATCTTATGGTTGTAAGGGGTTCTAACACACATTAATGTGTCCATGGACCCCTTAAGACCCCTTATGACTTCTTACAACACTTTACAACCCCTAATATTTATTCTTAGGGATTCTAAAGGGTCCTAAGGGGTCATAAGGGGTCTTAGGACACATTAATGTGTCCTAGAACCCCATACAACCCCTTAGGATCCCTTACCATATAAAAATGAATGGTAAGGGGTTATAAGGGGTGGTAAGGGGTCCTAGGACCCCTTACCATACATCTTAAATTTGTAAGGGTTGTTAAGGGGTCCTAGGACACATTTATGTGTCTAAGGACCCCTTAAGACTCTTTACAACCCCTTAGGACCCTTTAGTAACCCTAAGATGTATTCTTAGGGATCCTAAATGCTCCTAAGGGGTCATAATGGATCTTAGGACACATTAATGTATCTTAGGACCCCTTACAACCCTTTAGAACCCCTTAGATTTATTTTTAGGGATCCTAAAGGGTCCTACAGGGTCTTAGGACACATTAATGTGTTCTATTACCCATTATGACCCCTTATCATACACAAATACATGGTAAGGGGTCCTAGGACCCCTTACCATACATCTTAGGGGTTGTAAGTGTTGTTAAGGGTTCCTATGACACATTAATGTGTCTGAGGATCCCTTAAGACCCCTAAGATGTATTCTTAGGAAACCTAAAGGGTCCTAAGGGGTCATAAGAGGTCTTAGGACACATTATTTATTGTATCCTAGGACCCCTTACCATACATCTTAGGGGTTGTAAGGGTTGTTAAGGGGTCCTAGGACACATTGATGTGTCTGGGGACCCCTTAAGACCTCTTACAACCCCTTAGGACCCTTTAGGATGCCTAAGATGTATTCTTAGGGATCCTAAATGGTCCTAAGGGATAATTTTCAAACTCTTAGAATTTTATAATGCAAACCCTCTGCAGTCACTTATTACAAACTCTCTCTCTCTCTCTCTCTATATATATATATATATATCCTACTCACCTTCTCTCTCTACCTTCTCACACTCTCTCTCCTTTTATTAGTCTTACTATAGGGCATATTCCCTATTGGGTGTACACCCTATGTAAAGCACTTCAAATGGACAAGCCACATTCTGCATACGTTTCAAATGCAATCTTTTACATAGGGAGTACACCCTATTAACTGTATTTGGATCTACCAAGACTAAGGCTTGTATTCTCCTTGGGGATCCAACCCAAAGGCTTGGAGAATTTGAATAGGTCTAAGACATGATTTCCAGCAAATATTCCAAAAAATCACATTTTTTGGTGTGTGCTCCATGTCAGGTTTTCACGTGTTTCAACAATGACAGAATTAGGCGACATGATATTTCAGATCTCTTAGTTAGTTATCTAACCATATAATTTATTTTCAATTTAATTATGTTAAGCTTTTCATCTCTAATTTCTTTTGTAAGGGTGTCCAATTTTTGTCAAAAACCAACGTGTAGTATTTTGGGCTTAGATTTTAGCCCGTTCTTTGAATCTTGAAACAATTTACTTTTTTAGAAACTAGATTCTATTTTACACACTTAAAATTTTTTTTTAAAAAAAAATAATTAGTTTTTAATGATTTCTAGTAGGAGCACACACAAATTTCACGTTTTTAGGATGTTTCTACTTCAAAAATTCATAAAAAATTATACATTCATAACAAAATTAACAGAAAAATATGGGTTAAACTACGTGGTGTTAAATAACTTCTCACCAGAGAGATTAAATTTTTTTTTTAAAAAATTAACATTTTAGGGGGAGCACACTAGACGCTATGTTATGTTTTTTCACAAAAAATAGGACCACTTTTTGTGCCCCCCATTTTTGAGGGCTTTAATCTCCACCCTTTTCAAAATAAATCAGTAGTTTAGAAACTAGATTCAAAGTACTAAAACTCATGTTCTTGTCACATCTTGAAATTTTGATTCTAACTATCTTCAATTTCTCATCGAAATTCAGAGTTTCCCGATTTCAAAAAAAAAGTGGCATCTTATACCCCCTTTTTGGTCCCCCATCTTTGTGCACTTAACCAACACAAATTTATAGTGGTTCTCCAAATCTAACTACTTCCACTCCTTTAACCAATACATCATCCATGGCATATACACAACCATTTACGTAAATGAGAATAAGGGAGAAGGCAGAAGGTCATGTGACGGTTGGACTTCACAATCCCAAAAAAATTCCCCAAAATAATATAATTATATTCTATCCTGATTCTTTTATAACACCCCCTCTTCATTTCACGGAGCATCTTCCATAATTTCAAACTTTCATTGCAAAAAAAATTGATTTCTTTTTACTGATATTTAGAGCTTGCAAAATAAATGTAGTCTCCATGACTGTTTCCCTCGACCAAGGATATGCATATTTTATCGTAGTAATTTCCTCACTCTTTTCATTGCAATACAACCATAAAAATTCAACATATCATATTCATAATGAAGCTACAAAATAAAGATGAGGTCACTAGCTTAGCATCTAAAGTTTCATTATTATGAAGATTTCTTGTCTATGTAAGACATCTATATTTTTGCAATGTAAGACATCTATATTTTCATTGTACATAAACCCCTCATAACTAATTACTACACACATTCTTTCTCAACCCATCTTCATGTCATCATATATGTGCACCCTTAGGTATGGTCACTTAGTTAGAGAGTTCATTTTCTAGGTAGATGTTCCCCACACACAATCTTGATGTATATAAATGTGAATTTGAGAACATATGGGGTGGCCTACTTAGTTCAAACTCATCTGTACAAATGTACATATTTAACATCAACAATAAAATTTTGAAGAATTCAAAAGCCTATACAAAATCTCTCACATAATCACTTTCATAGTCAATATATGAACACATTAAGAAAATGAGTCTCCATTATTGTTGTATGGAAGCACCCCTATTTGCATTTTATTGATAGGTTTTTCCTTCCAATGATGTCATCCCAAGAGATTTGATTGTAGATAAATCAAAATGAATTGTCACCCAAACCATAACTACAACATCAAACCCTATTAGTGGAGGCATTAATTGGTTATACAAAATGGTTATCCACATATCTGTTGGATGTCTTACAGTTAAGTCTTCATATTCACAAACTAGAAGATCGATAACATGTGGAAAATGGGCCAAAAAAAAATTGAAATTAGTTTAGAAATTTTCAACACTCAAACCTATGCAATTTCATGTCAAGGCCCGCTAAATTTTCCTTGCATTTTACAAATACATTGAAAAATTTCACTTACTGGGCATCTGCAACTCTTTGGGGAATATTCCCTTATGCCTAGTGAATAAGTGGGCAATCAACATGTGGGATGACAAGATAAATGTTGCAAACATTTTATCTCTTTTAAATTTATTTGGCACTTTATACTATAGTCTTTAATTTTATCATTTTATTGTCCTCCTCAATCTGCGCTCCCACGAGAGTCCTCCAGCATATTCCTTCTTGCTTAGTGGAGGCGTGGGTAGGCTCCATGTGGGCTCTCAATATGATAACAATACGCCTTTAACACGTCTATCATTTTTATAAATCATTTCAAAAATGACTTCAAATAAAATTTTACCCATTTCACCATTTTGGCATATTGTTGTCAAACTTTAAAATACCTTCTTCTCATAGCTGTGAATCTGTAATTCAATCATTTTAATAAAAATGATTTGAACCTCGGGTCACGAATCGCATGAAATGAAGAGTCATAATGGACTTCAAAATTACAAAGACTATTATTTAAATCATGTAAAATGACTTTTAAAATAAAATATATTTGTGTTCAAATCTATTCGACTAGATGA
Source organism: Thuja plicata (assembly GCA_018584345.1). NCBI lineage: Eukaryota > Viridiplantae > Streptophyta > Pinopsida > Cupressales > Cupressaceae > Thuja > Thuja plicata. Next base: position 5,257,502 of record MU224931.1, read on the forward strand.
TGAAGGTCGCATAGTCCTGGCCCTAAAAAAATTTTGTTCCAAAATATCTTTTCCATAAAATGGCCTGAAGATAATCTTGAATGCATTTGGAGTGAAAACGGTGAAGTGAATAGCACATAAAACTTGATTTCTTATAGTTCTGCATTTTGGTCAAAACAAGCTAAGTTGCCTCTAGAATGGTCCTGGAAACCTCATCAATCATTTGCCTAGAGCCACAAAAATGCACATATTTTTTGACTTGAATATGACTAGCAGATGGTATTGTATTACACCTCGTACTTTCAAAATATTAATGCCCAAAGTTTTCCATTTATTTATTTATGCAACTAGACATGTTTGAACCTTTTTGAAACCCATAAACTTCACACTTATAAAAAAATACTAAACTTCAGTCTAGGGACCTACAACCTAGGGAATAATGACACTTAGATATAAAGAGGATGTGTGCCTAGATCAATTTCTTGTGGAAGATATTAAAGGTCAAAGTCAACTTCCTTGAAACCTTCTAGAAATGTAAACATCATAACATTATAAACTCCATTTGGTTTGTGAATGGAAAAAATATCAAACCAAATCATGGATTCTGCAAATTAACACAAGCGAATAAAAACATGATGAAAATCACTAGATTCAAGCTGTTAATCTTGACAATCAACTGCTTCCAAAATATAGATTCTCAAAGTTGGCCCTCTACTAAACTAAACTTTGAGCAGTAAGCAAAACACTGTGAACTATATTTTCTTTTGGCTTAGCAAAAATATCAAATGGGATAATAGAGCTCTAAAAATAGATACAAGAGTTCATTTAGATGAGGAAAATTACATGCTATAATTATTTTTTCATGTAAATCATCCAACTCTGAAATGTTAACCTCTGAAGTGGGCTATTCTAACAAATTTAAAAATGTGTAGATTCTAAATTTCTTCCGAACCCTCAAACTAGGTTCTTTGAAACTTGATCAAATCTGATTGTGGGAGGCTAGAAAGGGATGAGAACACTTAATTATGACATGTTGGAATTTTCCCACAGTGGTCTCTCATGATAATTAATAGGTTTAAACTTATTCATTCTCAAAGTAAGCCACTCAGAAACGTTTTTGCAAGGGCGTTTCTATGTGCCATATTCAATTTTCTCATTAAAAATACTTCAAATTTCTTTAGAATTTGAAGGTGCTAATAAAAGATTTTGTTGGGGGTGTATGCCCCTTGTCAGCATACCAAGAATTTAGATCTCTAAGGAGCAGACCAAGTGTGTTGAATGTCTCAAACAATTGAGAGGGGGGTGAATAAGTTGTCAAATAAATTTTTTATCTCTTTGCAACATCCGAAAACAATATATTGTGAATCAGATCATATGTAAACATGAAAGAGCACACATATGAATCATACACAATGCACACTATATTTTCACATTGAAAATGTGATATGGGAAAAACCACACATAATTTAATTATCATGAATATAAACATTGGTTAAGGTGACACCAGTTAAGGTTATTATTACAAAGGGAAACTCGCTGTGAGAATGCTCATTACAGGTGGGTTCACTACCCAAAAGGGCTCACTACCTTGAGAAAGAAGAGAGAAAAATGAAATCCACCACTGTAGTACAACTTCTAGAAGAACCCCTTGGCTCACTGTCTTTGGTGTCTAACATTAACAACGCACGCTCTGCTCACAACCTGACTTCACACTTCTGCCAAACCTTCACATTATATTTGATGGATCTTCTTCTCAATCAACCTCACTCTTTATCCATCACAAAGAACCTCTTACTTATACTGAGGTGAAATTACCAAGTTGGGAAACATAATATTGAAATAGGTCCAGACTAAACATTCCTATGGCGGGGAGGAATGAAAAGTGGACCACACCACACACACACTACCTCAACCAAATAACATGTTACCCAAATCCTAATAATAAATAACATGTTAACAATTATACCTCCAGACCACATCAACACCATCCAAAAACTAAAAGGAAAAAACATTAAAACCATACTACCACAAACCATATCCAAAATATAAGAGAATTCCATACCACTATCAAATACAAACATCATAGAATACAATATTAGAACATATTTTTTGGAGCACCAACCTTAGGACCAAAAAAACCTCAAAACCTCATCAACATAACAAAAATAGTGATCATAGTACCATCCACCAATGCAGTATGTTGCCATCAATGAAAACCATACTGAAATGTCAGCAACATCAACAATTTGCTATCAAAGACAACTATATATAATACTACAACAACAAAAATATCACCAAAAACACAACTTTAACACCAACTTTGTAATATCAACACTACAAACTCATCAAATCTGCAACATTAACAACAAACTTCCCTTGCAAAAAATCTCCCACTTTCTCATTGATGGAGACATCCATCAACAACAAACAAAATTGCACAACTAAACACAGTCTCATCACATAGCACTTTCTCCCCCACTTTGACATCAAGGAAAAAGGAAGGAAACACGCACTGCTCCCCTTGAGGAGAATCCCCATACATTAGTACAAACCAAGAATGTGCAGTAAGCTCCCTGAACTAATGCAGTGCCAAAGATACTTAGGTTGAACTAGGAAGGGGTAATAACCCCAACCTCTCCAAGAGATACTCAAATGTATCTTTGCACAAAACTTTTCTAAAGATATCTTCTTGATATTTTTTTTTGTGGGTGCATACACAAGTTCTACTTCATAGTCTAAAGCCTTTTCCTTCAAGAAGAGATACCAGATCAAAATATGTCTCAATATGGAGTGTTGTACCAGATTTATTATATATATATATATATTATAAAAAATGATTAAGATTCTTTTGTCAAATACTACACCAATATCCTTCAAGATCTATTTCATCCAAAGTACCTTTGAGTAACATGATGCAACAATAATATATTTATCCTTTGCATAGAAAAAAGATACAAAATCCTCCATCTTACTAAACCAAGGAACCAATTGAGGAGCTAAGGAAAAATTCTCCACCACTAGTACTCTTCCCATCGTCAAAACTACCAACCAAATCTGAATCAATGTAAACTTTTGGAGTAAATCCTGATCATCTGGGCTACCACAATCCAAACTCTTTTGTTTCTTTCAAATATTTGAAGATACTTTTTACTGCAATAACATGTGACACTCTTGGTTTTTGTTGGAACCTAGTTGTCAGATAGACAAAATACATGATATCTAGTTTGGGAGTAGTCAAATTTAGTAGTTCTCTAATCATTTCTCTATATTTTCTTACATTTACTTTGGATATTTTACCTCCTTTAGTCAACCTGCATCTGGTAGTCATAGGAGTACACATCAGTTTGAAATTTTCAAATCCAAACCTTCTTCAACAGTTTTCTGGTAGATTTTTACTAAGAGATAATATTGCTTTCATTGTTATGACTCGCTTGCAATCCACAAAAGAGATTTAACTCACCCATCATGGACATCTCAAATTCATCCTACATCCAATTAGAAAATTCCTTGCACTTTCCATCGTTTCCTCCAAATACTAAGCCATCCATTAAAACCATAATCACTAAGAGTTTTTATGATTCAAAATTGAAATTAATTTTTTTGTTATTAGACCTTTTCTAAAAAACATTATCAACTGAATACTTATCCAATCTTCCATACCAAGCTCTAGGAGCTTGCTTGAATCCATACAAATCCTTCTTCAGTCTATAGACACTGTACAAATCATTTGATAATTTAAATCCTTCCAGTTGTTCAATGTAAACCTTTTCTTTTAATTCTTTGTTCAATAATGTTGTCTTCTATAGTGGAGTAAATCTAGCCCTACCAAAGGAAGACTATAATCCCTTGAGAGCCAGACTCAAAGAACGCATTCAGATATCTACAACTAGCTAAACCAGCAAAAATATCTTCTTATAGACTAAAAATAATAAATTTTAGTTACAAAAGTGGGAAGACCAGACGACAGAGAGTCTTTGGCCCAAAACTAAGCATAATATTGATTGACGATACGAGTGCCAAACATTGTAGTCCTATATGAATTGTAGTATAAAAGACTCAAATTGTTGTGAAAAAATAGGTCTATTCTTTATATAACCTATGAAAACCAAAAATCATAAAAGCGATAAAGATATTAAATAACATAAATAAACATAAATGAAACAAATATAATATAAGAGAACCCTCGTGTATTTGAATGTCTCGAATAAATCTGCACACAATAAGAAGACAAAATTTTTTTGGGGTTGTTTGGAGACTTGCCTCAGTCAAGTCCCTATTTTCATGTTTCCACCTCCACAACAACTATCTAGATAGATAGATAGATCAAAAGACAAATGCATGATAACATAATAGAAACAAACCCCTTTTAATAGAGGAAAACCCCTATTACATGAGATAAAATAATAGAAAAGGGATGTGATAAATCTCAAGATGCTCAAAGATGTAAGATAAATTAAGAGATATTACTAGATAGGCTTGGGAGAGCCAAGGGAGATACATGTATTGTTGTAATAGAGCATTGTATAAAATTAGAGATCTCTATAGACAAATGAGATAGAAAGGGAATGCACCTATTGTGAGCAACATAGATCCATGAAGAAGCTAGAGAACTTGAATGAAGAAAGAGGATGGATTTAAAGAAGAAAAAGAGGCTTATGGGTCATTCTAGAAGATTATGGGTTATTTTGACTGAAAAAAGTTGGTGACAAGTGGAAAGCATGTGTAAGACTAGCATATGAATGTTAAGATGTCGCAGTATGAATGTGTGGTGCATGAACGTCCACATGATGTGCCAGTATCCAATAAAATTATGCTAAAAAATGACAGATGGAAAAAGAGACACATGGTTGATGCAAATGTGACACTAAAAGATTGCGATTGATAAGGACTTTGAGCATCCTGAGAAGGAAAAGGATAATGCAAGGGTTGAAATGGGCCTACACAAATACTAGGAGAATGGACACTAAATTGGTTACAAAAGTGTAGTATGAATTGCAAATGGGGGAAAAATTTTATTATACATTTTGCCCTCACTTTAGCGGGCTTTATGCATGCTAAAGGATATCTAATAAAAGAAAATAAAATCATGATACAAAAAGGATACTGTAGAGGAATAAGAGAGCTCTTCGAACCACATAAGTATGCCCCCGGAGTGAAGACTTATAAGGTAGATGTGTTAAAGAGAAAAAATTTCACAAGACAACAAGGTTGACACATGAAATCCAAAAAGACATGGGGTTAATGAAAATATGAACACACAACAAACAAACAAAATCTTTGAGAAATAAAAGTGAAAGTGACCTCGATAAAAAAGGTTACCTTAATACAATATGTCATCCTTAAAATATGAGAAACAACACATATAGGAATTCTAAAAAAGGAGAGAAGAATTTTAGGATTGATTGCTTCAAGGAAGAAGGCACCCAAAAGACAGGGAAGCAAGCAACATTCAAGACAATACATGACTAAGACACTAGCTTTCTTTATTGCTAGAGGTCATGCAAATGATCATGATTAGTAGCACCAAACCTTTTATGGAGGAAAACAAATACTGAAAAAGACACTCAATATAATGAACTTTGCAATGAAAGAGGGTCATCATCAAGGAAATTACACTGGTATGGGTTACAAATTGTATTATGCTTGATATCCATACGATAGGAAAATTTTGACTATGCTCCAATGCAAGTAGAAAAAGCTAGATAGTTGCATGATAGTACGGATTTTGATGGTGCGTTGACATGTACAACAAAATCTAGATATGCATGTGCTAGGGTGGCTTAGATCACACCAGTATGCATGGAAAAAGATAGATAGGCATACGATAGGGAAAGAATTGATAAGATAGTGGATTGGACCTCATAAAGGTGGACAAATAGATAACGGATTGGCCTCCACAAAGGAAGACATGATAAGATAATAGATTGGCCCCCACAAAGGCTAATAAAACAAGATATTTGATTGGCCCCCACAAAGGCAAATGAGATAAGATAGCATTTTTAAAATAGACATGCAGAAAGGATAGAATAGAGGTAAACCTTAATATCACTTGCCTTGCATAGAAGAAAAGGGTGTATCAATAGATGAATGATTGATGACACTCGATTCAAGAAGAAGTTGTATTTTATTTGATAATGCCTAACATTCACTAGTAGAATGACCTAGCACTTGATGATACACACAAAAAGAGTGTCTTTCTATATCATTCATATGGAGCTTCTTTCGTGTAGGAGAAGGAGAGTGATCAAGTGGGCTTTGAGAAGCCATAACAACATATTTTCTTGTTTAGATAAAGAATGAGGAGCATGAAGCAAGCCTTTCTCTTGTGGAGAAAAGTTTTACATCTCATAAGAAGACATAGAGACATTAGATGATGTGGGAGGAGTTGAAGTTAGAGGAGAAGGTTTGTAACATAAAACCATTGTAAAAGAACATGATTTTGGTTCCAAATGGATATTAAAGCCATGTTCTGTGCATTAAACATTATCTCCTTTGAATCATACTTAGAATGGATATTGAAAACTTGACCATAACATGATTGCAACTCCTCAAGAGTGGGAGGGTTGCCATGAATGGTATAATCAATAATATTTACATGTTCCTATGATAAAAATGAATAATCACCTTTGATAATAGGTGCAAATGATATTTTTTAATGTGAAGGTGGATAGGGTCAACTTTATATTCTCCAATGAAGGAATTTGTAAAGTCCAAAGAACCCCAATCATCATAAAGATATGTGTTTGATTTGGAAGGAGATTAAGGTAGAGAATATGTAGACTTAGGAATTGCTTCTTTAGAAGGATCATGATCTTTCAAAGTATCCTCTTTAGGGAAAAATTTCTCATGAATGTCTTTTTCATGAGACGCCATAGGAATAGTTGTTGACATATTAGAATATAATGATGTAATATAGTTCTAAAAAGTAAGTGTAATTGAAGCATGACCAATAGCTTCCATTTGGAATAAATGCATGACATCAGGGTCAACTTTGAATATAACTACCTGATTTTTAGAAATAAAATTAACAAAAATGAATTCAAATAAAATTTTACCCTTTTCACCATTTTGGCATATTGTTGTCAAACTTTAAAATACCTTCTTCTTAGAGCTATGAATATGTAATTCAATCATTTTAAAAAAATGATTTGAAACTTGGGTCAAGACTCACATGAAATGAAGACTCATAAATGGACCTCAAAATTATAAAGACTATTATTTAAATCATGTAAATAAATTTTAAATAATATATATTTTGTTCAAATCTATTTGACTAGATGATGAAGGCTGCATAGTCCCGACACTAAAAAAAATTATTTCCAAAACATCTTTTCCATAAAATGGCATGAAGATAATCTTGAATGCATCTGGAGTGAAAAGGTCAAGTGAGTAATAGAGTGTTGTATAAAATTAGAAATATCTATAGACAAATGAGATAGCAAGGGAATGCACATATTGTGAGCAAGGGATAACCATGAAGAAGCTAGAGAGCTTAAATGAAGAAAGACCTGATGGATTTAAAGAGGAAAAAGAGGCTTATGGGCCATTCTAGAAGATTATGGGTTGTTTTGACTAACAAAAGTTGGTGACAAGTGTAAAGCACACATAAGAATGGCATTTGAATGTTAAGATGTCATAAGATGAATGTGTGGTGCACGAACATCCACGCGACATGCTAGTTTCCAATAAAATCATACTAAAAAATGACAGATGGAAAAAGAGATATGTGGTTCATGAAAAGGTGACACTGAAAGATTACAACTGATAAGGAATTTGAGCTACCTGAGAGGCAAAAGGATAATGCAAGGGATAAAATGGACTTACACAAATACTAGGAGAATGGATAATAAATTGGTTACAAAAGTGTAGTCTAAATTGTAAGTGGGGGTATGCTATTTTTGACTCTACATTTTCCCTCACTTTAGTGGGTTTTATGCATTGCTAAAGGATATCTAATAAAATAAAATAAAATCCTAATACAAAAAGGATACTGTAGAGGAAGAAGAAATCTCTTCAAACCACGAAAGTATGCCCCCAGAGTGAAGACCTATAAGACATATGTGTTAAAGAGAAAAGGTTGCACAAGGCAACAAGTTGGGGAGCCAAGGAAAAATGTTCCACTACTAATATTATTCCCATCGTATAAAATACCAACCAAATCTGAATCAGTGTAAACTTTTGGAGTAAAGCCTGATCATCTAGGGTACCACAATCCAAACTCTTTTGTTTCTTTCAAATATTTGAAGATACTTTTTACTGCAATAACATGTGACACTCTTGGTTTTTGTTGGAACCCAGTTGTCAAATAGACAACATACATGATATCCAGTTTGGTAGTAGTCAAATTTAGTAGTCCTCTAATCATTTCTCTATATTTTCTTACATTTACTTTGGAGATTTCACCTGCTTTGGACAACCTACATATGGTAGTAATAGGAGTACACATCGATTTGCAATTTTCAAATCCAAACCTTCTTCAACAATTTTTTGATAGATTTTTACTGAGAGATAAAAATGCCTTCATTGTTTTGATTCACTTGCAATCCACAAAAGAAATATAACTCACCCATCATGGACATCTCAAATTCATCCTACATCCAATTAGAAAATTCCTTTCACTTTCCATCATTTCCTCCAAATATTAAGCCATCCATAAAAACCATAATCACTAAGAGTTTTTCTGATTCAAAATTGAAATGAAGTTTTTTATTATTAGACATTTTCTAAAAACAATTATCACTTGAATACTTATCCAATCTTCCATACCAAGCTCTAGGAGCTTGCTTAAATCCATACAAATCCTTCTTCAGTCTGTAGACACTGTACAAATCAATTGATAATTTAAATCCTTCCAGTTGTTCAATGTAAACCTTTTCTTTTAATTCTTTGTTCAATAATGTTGTCTTCTATAGTGGAGTAAATATAGCCCTACCAAAGGAAGACGATAATCCCTTGAGATCCAGACTCAAAACACATATTTATGTATCTCAAACTATCTAAACCAGTGGAAATATCTTATTATATATTAAGAAAAATAATATTTTAGTTACAAAAGTGGGAAGACCAAATGAAAGAGAGTCTTTGGCCCAAATCTAAGCATATCGATTGAGGACGCCAGTGTGACACATTGTACTCCTATACGAACTGTAGTAGAAAAGACTCAAATTTTGGTGAAAAATTAGGTCTATTCTTCATATAACCTATGAAACGAAAAATCATAAAAGAGATAAAGATATTAAATAACATAAAAATGCATAAATGAAAAAAATAGAACATAAGAGAACCCTCATGTATTTGAATGTCTCCAATAAATCTACACACAATAAGAAGAGGAAAAATGTTTGGGGTTGTTTGGAGACTTGCCCCAGTCAAGTCCCTATTTTTGTGTTTCCACCTCGACAAAAACCGTGTAGATAGATAGATAGATAGATCAAAAGACAAATGAATGATAACATAATAGAAACAAAACCCTTTTAATAGAGGAAAACCCCTATTACATGAGATAAAATAATAGAAAAGGGTTGTGATAAATCTCAAGATGCTCAAAGATGCAAGAGAAATGAAGAGATATTATCAGATAGGCTTGGGAGAGAAAAGAGAGATACATGTATTGATATAATAGAGCGTTGTAGAAAAACAGAGATCTCTATAGACAAATGAGATAGAAAGGGAATGCACATATTGTGAGTAAGAGAGATCCATGAAGAATCTAGAGAGCTTGAGTGAAGAAAGAGGATGGATTCAAAGAAGAAGAAGATGATGGATTCAAAGAAGAAAATGAGGCTTATGGGTCATTCTAGAAGATTATGGGTTGTTTTGACTGACAAAAGTTGGTGACAAGTGGAAAGCATGCATAAGACTAGCATTTGAATGTTAAGATGTCGCAGTATGAATGTGTGGTGCACAATCGTCCATACGATGTGCTAGTATCCAATAAAATCACGCTAAAAATGATAGATGGAAAAAGGGACATGTGGTTCATGCAAAGGAGACATTGAAAGATTGCGATTGATAAGGACTTTGAGCATCTTGAGAGGGAAAAGGATAATGCAAGGGTTGAAATGGACCTACACAAATACTAGGAGAATGGACACTAAATTGGTTACAAAAGTGTAGTCTAAATTTCAAATGGGGGTATGCAATTTCTTATTCTACATTTTGCCCTCACTTTAGCGGGCTTTATGCATGCTAAAGGATATCTAATAAAAGAAAATAAAATCATGATACAAAAAGGATACTATAGAGGAAGAAGAGAGCTCTTCGAACCACATAAGTATGCCCCCAGAGTGAAGACCTATAAGGTAGATGTGTTGAAGAGAAAGATTTGCACAAGACAACAAGTTTGGAACATGAAATCCAAAAAGACATGGGATTAGTGCAAATATGAACACACAACAAACAAACAAAAGCTTTGAGTAAGAAAACTGAAAGTGACCTCGATGAAAAATGTTGTCTTAATACAATGTGTCATCCTCAAAATATGAGAAACAACACATGAAGGAATTCTAAAAAAGGAGAGAAGAATTTTATGATTGATCACTTCAAGGAAGAATGCACCCAAAAGATAGGGAAGCAACCAACATCAGAGACAATACATGACTAAGACACTGGCTTTGTTTATTGCTAGAGGTCATGCAAATGATCATGATTAGTAGCACCGAACCATTTAACAAATACTGAAAAACACACTCAATATGACCAACTTTGCAATGAAAAAGGACCACCATCAAGGAAATTACAATGGTATGGGTTACAAATTATATTATGCTAGATAGCCATACAATAGGGTGATTTTGACTGTGCTCCAATACGAGTAGAAAAATCTAGATAGTTGCATGATAGGACGGCTTCAGATGGTTCACCGACATGTATTTGAAAAGCTACATATGCATGTGATAGAGTGGCTTAGATCACACCAATAGGCGTGGAAAAAGATAGATAGGTATACTATAGGGAAAGATTTGATAAGATAGTGGATTAGCCCTCATAAAGGTAGACAAATAGATAGTGGATTGACCTCCACAAAGGAAGACATGATAAGACAATGGATTGGCCCCCTCAAAGGCTGATAAAACAAGATATTGGAGTGGCCCCCACAAAGGCAAATGAGATAAGATAGTATTTTAAAAAATAGACCTGGAGAAAGGATAGAATAGAGGTAAACATTAATATTACTTTTCATGCATAGTAGAAGAGGGTGTATCAATAAATGAATGATTGATGACACTCGATTCATGAAGAAGTTGTATTTTCTTTGATAATGCCTAACATTCACTAGTAGAATGACCTAGCACTTGATGATAGGCACAAAAAGAGTGTATTTCTTTATCATTCATATGGAGCTTCTTTCATGTAGGAGGAAGAGTGATCAAGTGGGCTTTGAGAAGCCACAACAACATATGTTCTTGTTTAGATAAAGAATGATGAGCAGAAAGCAAGCCTTTTTCTTGCATAGAAAAGTTTGACCACTCATAAGAAGACATAGAGACATTAGGTTCCAAAGGGATATTAAAGCCATGTTCCATGCATTCAACATTATCTCCTTTGAATCCATACTTAGAAAGGATATTAAATCCTTAACCATAACTTTAATGCAACTCCTCATAAGGGGGAGGATTGCCATGAATGGTATAATCAATAGTATTTACATGTTCCTATGATACAAAAGAATAATCATCTTTGACAACAGGTGCAAATGATATTTTTTGAATGTGAAGGTGGATAGGGTCAACTTTATATTCTCCAATGAAGGAACTTGTAAAGTCCAAAGAACCCCAATCATCATAAAGACATGTGTTTGATTTGGAAGGAGATGAAGGGGAGAAGATGCAGACTTAGGAATTGCTTCTTTAGGAGGAGCTTGATCTTTCAAAGTATCCTCTTTAGGGAAAATTTTCTCATGAACATCTTTTTCATGAGACAACATAGGAATAGTTGTTGACATATTAGAACATAATGATGGAATATAGTTGTAAAAAGTAAGTGTAATTGAGGCATGACCAATAGCTTCCATTTGGAATAAATTCATGGCATCATGTCAGCTTTGAATATAACTACTTGATTTTCAGAAACAAATTTAACAAAACCATGAAGGGTAGAAATAACCGCTCCCAAAGCATGAATCTAAGGTCTACTAAAGAGAAGGTTGTATGATAAAGGCCCCTGAATAACATACACCAAGGTTGGAATAACAACTGGTCCAACAATCAAAGGAAAAATAATAGTTTCTAAAGTTATCTTATTAGTATTATCAAACCCATGAATAAACAAGGGAATTCAGACCCACCTTGATTATGGGCAATAGGTTTAGACTACAAAAAATGAGAGTTGAACAAGCATAAATGAGAGTCCACCTAATGCTGACATTGTTAGCATACACAATGATCATTAGTGGGTTTTGTTGGATTCCTTACTTCTTGAGGTGGGAGTTCATGTGGATAGAATGTGATATTCAGGGAATCCATTCGAATATTATATATAGACACTAGTGACCTCATGAAAATAGTGTAGTATATTCAATCCCCTCACCTTTCCATCTTCCTAAATTGATAATCCTAAAAAATTAGTGACTATTATTATTCAAGAAAAATTTCCAATTAATGTTGTAGCAATTTTTTTTTCTCTAAAACCTTCTACTCCTTGAAATAGACCCTAAAGCCCTCATGAAACCCCAACCTAACTCATCTTTCCTTGTCTTATTAAATTTTATCTAATAATTGTCTCAAGATGAACTTAATCTTTAGACTTATAAAAATGAGAAATTCATTAAGACGTAGCCAAAACAATGTTTAGAAATGAGAAATAATGTGTGCCATACTCATGAGGCTGGTCTTTTCCATATTACTTCCACTAGTAATGCTCACAGTACCAGGAGAGTTAGATATGGATTTAGAAAATGTGCAGCTATGCATTCTACCAGAACATCTCAAGTTGTTTCCAAATTCTACCTCGTTAATTGTGATTGTTACCAACATGATTAAAATATTGTGCATGTGTATTTGACTACCATAGTAATAGTGACTAGGAATTAGTAAGAGTGTCATAATTGTGGGTCAGTCATTTGCCTACTCAAAATTGTTTTTAGGTTGCCTTTTCATAGTGCAGTACAAAATAAAATAATATACACAATTAAAAGGTTATAGTTCAATTGGTTAAGCATGATTGTAGAGGAACTATTCACCAAGATTCAAATCCCAAGACTATTTGGATAATGTTTGAATAACTCTATGATCAAATTAGATTTATCAACATGTAACTGCTTATTTAAAGGATGACTTATTATTATCTCTTATATAAAACAAAGATCAGTATTCATATAATCTAATTGTTCTCCAAAATTTTCTAAACAATAAAAATAATAGATAACCACTTCTATGTCAATTATAAAACAAGCAGAGACAACATATTTTAACAACAAAAAGAAAAATAGAGACAAACACAACACAACTCAGAACAACGCAAATTATGTGGTTCACCATTAATTGGCTACATCCATGGGAAAGTAGGGAACTATTCCATTAATCATTATCACCAATGCACCAATACACAACCTATACGCATCTCTTTGTACATTCATAAGAGACTACAAAATGAAGGGTTGGGAGAAGCCAAAGATTCAGGCGACTGTTGGGCTTCACATTCCCAACAATCTCCCCCTTGAAGTTCGACTAGCACAACCATGTATTGTAACATCCCCTGCATTTCCACTTCTAAATTCATAGTACAACTAGGCCCATCGAAGATTTCAACTTGGCCAAATTCTGTTCACGAACCCTATGAATTAATCTTCTCCATGCCAAGTCAGAGTTAATAATTTTCTTGACAAAGTCATCTTCAAAAACTACCTTTTCAGGCACAAGCTTATACATTAATCCACAATCAGAAATAAATTCATCTCTTTGTCACATACCTTCAACAAATAACTCATCCAGAATAGCCAGCAATTGTTTCATTTCATTTACCTTCTCTACTGACAATAATAAATTAATTTGTTCTTTAATTCCCAAACCAAAACAACATATTCCTTCTCAAAAAAATTCTCATGCACAACATCGTCACAAGCAATAAAATCCTTTGATTCATCTTCCCTCTCAAGTAGCTCCGACTATATTCTATAGATGCAAAATGGCCCACATTGCTACCCTCAAAAACCTCTTGCCAATAACAGGGTATGTAGGTGTATTGGCCCTCTTCATGATGGTCTCGTAAATCAACTTCTTTCCAAGGGTTTATATTTTTTAAATTCATCATACAACAATGCAAATACTCCATTTATTGTTTGATACAAAATAGTCTCCCCCTTCAACCTTGCAATCTCGTTTTCTATTCGCACTTCCTTTAAAATCAATTGATTCTGTCTATCTTCATCTCCACAGCAAACAACGTGGGCTTTTTGACCTTCTTCTTTGTCAATACACATCCTCTCCTCTTAGCCGCTATCAATACTTCGTACCCTGCCACCTTATTTCAGACTGCATCCTCCTCATCTTGAGGAGCAAACTCCACAACCTGTGGCAAATTCTTTACCAAAGACTTGGGAGTAGTGTAAGACACCAATTTCTTATCAATCTCTCTCTCCACCGCATTCCCTTCTTCTTCCTCTTCCATATTAACCTCTATACCAGCCACCTGAACTTTATCCCACCAATATAAACGATGCCTTGCTTCAACTTTCACTTTCACAACACTACTCTTTGCTGAGTTTAATTCCTCAATTTTTAAAATGCTCAAAAATTCTATGATGATCAAATTGGCTTCATCATCTTTTTCCATCTTTGCTCAATCTAACCAAGCTCTGATACCAATTATGAATTCTAAAACAAGCAGAGAGAACATATTTAACAACATAAAATAGCAGGAAGAAAAATAGAGACAAACACAACACAAAACAAACCATTGTGAATTATGTGGTTCACTATTAATTGGCTACATCCATGGGAAAGTAGGGAACTATTTCATTAGTCATTATCACCAATACATGTATACATCTCTTTATACATTCACAAGCGACTACAAAATGAAGGGTTGAGAGAAACCAAAGAGTCATGCGACCGTTGGACTTCACATTCCCAACATTCTACTCTACCAAAGTTCTAGATTGTTGTGAATTCATCACTTTTCTATGAGATACTCTCATGTCAATTTGAAATTTAATAGTAAATTTGTATTCTTAAAAAAAAGACCACAAATTTAAATTCCACAAGAAATAAAAATATATATATATCTCATGTATAACATAATTAAGTACCTCCCACAAGAAATATGATATGAGTCCTATATTAAGACTCATATAGACTCATTTTTCTCAATGATGTTCCCTATAAAGGATTTAGGAAGCAGCTAAGCTTGAGACACAATGTACCATTGATCAAATTTGAAAAATCCGAAAACACCACAGATTTTCGTGAAATCTTCAGCATCTGTTCTTCGTGATCTACATATTTTGTGATCAAATACCACAAAAAAATTGCCAAAAACTTAGTGTGTTTTTGCGAAATTAGGAAAAAAAAATTTGACATTTTTTTGTCTTTAGTGCGTTATGTTGGAACTTAGCCAACACCGAAAATTTATACTTGCAAAGGACTCTTTTCCTCTGAAATAGTTTCCTGAGATGTCAATTTATCCCTTCTACTTCATCTGCAGAGCCGATTTTTATTTGTTGGGAAGCCCAAAGAAAAAGGGCCTTTTGTCCCTCAGTTTTAAAATGATTCACCATTGTATCTATTAACTTCACTGCATCAAATAGAGACACCATCCAAGTCAATATTGTCTGAATAACTTATAAACATTTGATTGCTTATTCTTTGCATAAGAACAATTTCCCTTGATGTGGCATAATGAATCCTGTGTGATGGTCTTCATGATTGCAGAAGTGAGATATTTTGTGAGTGAAGATTTCTTAATGGTTGGACCGAGCAGCCAACTACACCAAAAACAAAAGTCTCAGCTGAAGTAATCCTCCTTGAACCCTGAGAACACAGTCTTGCAATGAATAAAAGTTTTTTTTTTCTTCTTCTTGAGGTATCTCCCCATAACCAACCAGAAGAAACAGTCGGTCTTCATGCAAAAGAAGAAACAGTCGGTCTTCATGCAAAAGAAATTAAAGTTTCTGATACACATACATCGAGTTATTTACATTTGTGGTCCCGGCGGGGCTCGAACCCGCGACCTTCGGCTACCTCATTTACAGTTTTCAAACATAAGACCAACGCTCTAACCAACTGAGCTACGGGACCTCCTTGGATTACATTTTATTCCTGTTCATAATTTTCCAAACATTATAATTTTTTAATTGTGGAGCAGAATATTAAAACTATCATTTTACATAGATGTGTACAGTTGATCTTCTTATTATTACATAATACATTATAAGGTGGATGATGCTTATTAAAAGGAAAAGGAAATGAAAGATTCTTTTATAATCTAAGATACCTTATTAAAAGAAAAAGGAAATAAAAGATTCTTTTATAATCTAAGATACTGTCATTAAAAGGAAAAGGAAATGAAAGGTACTTTTATAATTTAAAATACCGTTATATATTTATAGAGATGATAAACTATAGAAGTATAGAGCTTTGAATTTAGAACATTATGCCATCTTGGGGTGACCAGTAGCAAAGCTTGTTCAAAAACTCAATTTTATACCTTGTTAATCATTTATTCATTACTTCAAGATGAATCATTGGGCGCACTATGTCAAACAATTCAGGTACACTATCTATGATTCCACAATTTGAATGCATGTCTGCCAATTGCATCTACTTGAAAGTTTCTAAAGCCTTTTCAACAAATACATTTGTGCACGGTTTTGTGATGCATTTATTATCTTCTATAAAATAGATGTATCTATTTCAGGCATTCTGTGAAACATTTAACTATATTGTAAATAATTCCACAAGTTGCATGAGGGGTGTAAGAGAGCCAGCTTCAATTATTATATCTGACAAAACTCTCCCCATTGATATGCTTCGATTCCTAAAGAATTTGAGCGAAGGTTGTTGAATTAATTTTATACTGGCCAAGTGCACTTCCTCCAAAGTTTTTAAAACTTTTTTTGACAATTCTATTTTCTGCAAATCTTGCAATCATTGCATTTTATACAACCACATTCCTTTGAGAAATTTCAGTCAAGTAGTTTATATTTTTTTCACAATGCTTCACATTTTGCATACATATCTACTACCATGTCTCTAACTTTAATATCTGATAAAAATCTCTCCCCCATTATGCTTTTATAAATGTTCATAACCAAATTTATCTGCAAATTTTGTAACTATCATCCCTTTGAACCATTTTGTCAAATAATTTGGAAAGTTTGTATATGATTCCACATTTCAAAGCCATGTAATTTCTGACAAAATCTAGGCCAATATACAATTTATCTTCAAATTTTGTAACTATCATCCCTTTTGAGCCATTTTGTCAAATAATTTGGAAACTTTGTATTGATTCCACATTTCAAAGACATATCTAATTATAATTTCTGACAAAGATGTAGGCCAATATGCTTTGTGGATGTTCACAAACTATTCTAAATATTCATTTTGGTAGGCAAAGGTTGTTTGGTTCGGCTATTTAGGCCTGCCAACTGCATTTGCTTGACGGTTTTTAAAGCCTTTTCAACAAATTTATTCTAAGAATGTATCTTGTAATCACAACATTCCATGAGGTGTTATGTCGAACAGATCATATGTGCTATCAATGATTGCACATTTCACATGCCCTTACAAGCAGCGCGGGTACTGGAAGCGTTTGTTAAATTGGGGTTTACAACTAGAGATTGCAACTATTTGGTAGTTTCTAAAGTTTTCTCATGAAACTCATTATGTACATCTCATGCAAATGCATTCTACCTGATGATATCTCTTTGAGGAGCTTATTCAATTATTATGTCACTTGATATCACGTTCCATCGAGGTGCTCTATTGAGCAACTTTTATTTGCCTCCAAATTATTGTATGCATGTCAACTGCAAGGAACTTAGTCTATATACATCTCTGATCTATAGGTACCAAGAAAATATGCTCCTGGAACCACCATGGGCATCTGTTAGAATAATGTTTATTTTCAGCTATAGTATTAGTCGGTGAACATTTAATACACATTCTAGAATTCTGCTGAAGCAATGTTATTGCAGAATACTCCAGAAGTTTGTAAGGAGTTTATAAATACTGCAGTCTCCCTCACAATGTGAGTGCAGGAAAATAACAGCAAAGTGCTGCTTACTGGTGCTATGAATATTTGCAATCAATATAATTTTTAATGTATTAAACTGCTCTGTTTATTCTACATATAATATATTAACAGTGTTTCCCTTTTGTTCTGTTTTTACTGTTATTTTGATTTCATAATATGGTATCATAGCAGATTTGAATCTTGGAATCTTGAGCTGTAATGTGAAGAATTTGTAGTGTGAAGTTCTGGTTCTTTTTTGCAGGTTGTAATTTGGTTGAGCAGCATTCATTTTTTATGTGGGAAGTGAATATACTGTAGCAAAGGGAAGAATTTCTATATAAAGATTGGTGAGAAATTTTTCATTTTTTTCTGGGTATTAAAGATCTTGAAGTGTGTTTCATTCTCATCCAAAAAGGAGATAATTTGATATAATGGATTTTCTTGGTGTTTCTCTGTCCACAGTAAAATTGAATGGGAAAAATTATTATGATTGGGTATCTCATATAGAAATTACTCTAACTCTTAAAAATTGTTTTGAGATTGTTACGGGCAGTGAACAAAGACTAGCAAATCTTGGAAAAGATCAATAAAATTGAGATAAGAGAGATAAAAAGGCAGCAGCACTTATCAAGCTTACACTTTCAGAAGAAGATTTTCCAGAAGTTCGTAATGAGAGAAGTGGAGTCAAAGTATGAGATATTTTGAAAAATCTGAATCAGGTGATGTATGGATCTTATCTCTCACCACATAATTATATAATATGAAATTGTCAACTTCACAAGAATTAGTCCCTCATTTAAGTAAATTAAAGGATAAGAAAAATGAGCTTTCTCTTGGAAAGGATATAGATGATAGAGATTTTGTGCAAATTATATTACAAAGTCTTAAAAAGTATTAAATCAGAGGAATTATGTGCTAAACTAGTTAGAAAGAGAAAAGATAAATTAAATAAAGAAATTAAAGAAAGAGAATCATTTGATAGTGAATCTCAAGCATTCATAATGAAACGAAAGCAATACTACAAAAAGTCACAAGATAATCAATCTAAAGAAAGAAAGTGGAAGTGTGAAAATAAAAGTATGGATTAAATAGAAGTAAATAGAAATGCTATTATTGTGGCAAGATGGGTCATAAAACAAATAAATGTTTCAAAAAGAATAGAGATACAGAGAAGAAGACAAATAAATCTACTAAGTTTGTTGATTATAAAAGAAATGTTTTTTGTGTTGCACTTAAAGAAAATAATTCTTTTAAGGATGATTGGGTTATTGATTCTGGTGTTACACAACACATGTCTCACAATAAGGAACAATTTGAATCAACAAGTGAAAGTAGTGATGAGAAAATATATTTTGGAAATAACAGTGCATTGGAAGTTAAAGGAACTGAAAATGTCAAAGTTGGTAATGATTTGTTAAAAAATGTGAAGTTTGTTCCTGAACTAAAAACAATTCTACTTTCTGTATCTCAAATTGCAAATCAAGGGTATAAGATAGAGTTTTACAATGACAAATGTTTAATCAAGGATGTGAAGAATAATTATAAAGTGACTGCAATTAGTAAAATGGAGAATGGATTATATAAATTTCAAGAATTTACTTCTAACAATGGAGATGAGAATCTATGTGCTATTGCCAAATATGATTCTATGAGCAGGTTATGTCATGAACGAATGGGACATATCAACTATCAAAGTCTCAAACTTATGGAGAAACAACATATGGCGCATGGGCTTCCCAAGATCTCACTAAGTCATAAGGTATGTGAAGGATATGCAATGGGAAAGCAACATGTGGAAAGTTTTCCACAAGGTAAATCATGGAGGGCAAGAACTCCTCTACATTTGGTTCATAGTGATGTAATGGGTCCTTTTAAAATACCTTCACTTGGAGGATCAAGGTATGTTCTCACCTTTATAGGTGATTGTACTAGAAGAATTTGGGTGTATTTTTTGCAAAAGAAGAAAGAAGTGTTTCAAAAGTTTAAAGAATTTAAAGCTTTGACAAAAAAACATAGTGGAAAATGGCTAAAGATAAAAAGAACAGATAGAGGAACTGAGTATATGAATATGGCCTTCTTAGATTTTTGTAAAGAACATGGTATAAAGATAGAATCAAATGTTTCTTATTCACCTCAACAAAATGGGGTTGCTGAAAGAAAAAATAGAACTATAATAGAAATGGCTAGGTGTATGCTTCACTCTAGAAATATAGATGTAAAATTTTGAGCTGAAGCAGTTCATACTGCGGTATATATCTTGAATGGAACACCTACTAAGGAAGTTTTGAACATAACACCAGAAGAGGCATGGAGTGGAAGAAAGCCTACTGTATCACATTTTAGAGTCTTTGGTTGTAATGCATATGTTCACATTCCTGATGAAAGAGGGACCAAACTTGAAAGAAAAAGTGAGAAATACATAATGGCTGGGTATAGTGAGGATTCAAAAGGATATAGGTTATTCAATCCTAAAACAAATGAAATCCATATCAAAAGGGATGTATGGTTTGATGAAGATATTAAGAGTAATAATACTCCTACATTATCTTGCTTTCCAAATTTGATTGAAGAAGATAAGTCCGCTTCTACTAATGATCAAAATCAAGGTGTGCAATCTTTTGCAGGAGGAGAAGGAACACAAGTTGAAGAATCAAGTGATAGTGATGATGGAAATAAACAAAAAACTAGAAGCATTCATGACATTTACCAAGAAGGTCCTAGAAATATGTTTTCTAACTATGCTCTCATGGCTAAGGTGATACAGGTTGACACTCCAAGCACGTATGAAGAAGCAAAAGGAAAAGATGAATGGGAAATAGCTATGCAAGAGGAGTACAATTCTTTGATGAAAAATGGAACTTGGGAATTTACAGTTCACTTCCAAAAGGAAAAAATGTGGTTGGTTGCAAGTGGACTTATAGAACAAAGCTCACATCAGATGGAGCTATTGAAAAACACAAAGCAAGGCTAGTGGCTAAAGGTTTCTCACAAATAGAAGGTATAGACTATACTAACACCTTTGCTCCAGTTGCTAAAATGACTTCCATTCGTACAATAGTTTCTTTAGCTGCAAAGTTTGGTTGGAACATATTTCAAATGGATGTAAAAGGTGCTTTTCTACATGGTGATTTAAAAGAAGAAATTTATATGCAACAACCACCAGGATTTGTTAAAGTTGGTGAACAAAATTTGGTGTGTAGATTAAAAAAGTCATTATATGGTCTTAAGCAAGCACCAAGGGCATGGTACTCCAAAATAAATGAGTACTTCATAGATGCAGGATTTAAAAGAAGTAAAGTTGATCCAGATGTGTATGTAAAACATAGTGATGATAAAGTTGTTATTATTATATTAAATATGTGGATGACTTGATTATTACAGGAGATCACACACATAATGTTGAAATAACAAAGGATCAACTTAAGAAAGCTTTTGAAATAACTGATTTAGGGTTGATGCACTATTTTTTGGGTATGAAAGTATGGCAAGAAGAAGGAAGGATCATGATTTCTCAAACTAAATATGCTCTTGATGTACTAAAAAAATTTAATATGAGTGATTGTAAACCATCTAATACACCATGTGAAGTAGGATTAAAACTAAGTGCTAACTCTACTCAAAAGAAGGTGCATGGAAAATTGTATAGACAACTTGTTAGAAATCTTTTATATCTTACTATAACTAGACCAGATATTGCATATGCAGTTGGCATTGTATCCAGGTACATGGAAGATCCACACACTAAACATTGGAAAGAAGCTAAAAGAATATTAAGATACATTAAGGATACTTATCAGCTTGGCATTGAATACAAGTATGGGGGTGAGTCTACTCAAGTCGGATATATAGATTCTGATTATGCAGGTGACATTGATGATAGAAAATCAACTTCGGGATACATCTTTCATCTTGGATCGGGACCAATTTCTTGGAGTAGCAAGAAGCAATCAACTGTGTCACTTTCATCTACAGAGGCTGAATATATTGGTTCATCAAAGGCATCTCAAGAAGCATTGTGGCTTAGAAGACTACTGAAGACACACATCATCCTCAAGATTCTCCTACTATAATATTTTGTTACAATCAAAGCACTATTAAATTAGCAAAAAATATAGTATATCATGCCAGGTCCAAGCATATAGAAGCGCATCATCATTTTGTTCGAGATCTAATTGAAAGTAAAGTGATGGAGCTACAATTTTGTGGAACAAAGGATCAAGTAGCTGACATATTTACAAAAGAATTATCTATTGAAAAAAATTTCAAACTTAGAGACTTGTTACAACTCAAGGAGGTTCCCATCCTCTCCAAATAAACATTATGGGGGTGTTAGAATAATGTTTATTTTCAGCTATAGTATTGGTAGGTGAACATTTAATACACATTCCAAAATTCTCTTGAAGCAATGTTATTGTAGAAAAATCTAGATTTATCACCTTGTCTTCACTGTAGCTTCTTCAGAATACTCCAGAAGTCTATAGGGAGTTTATAAATACTGCAGCCTCCCTCACAATGTGAGTGCAGGAAAATAACAGCAAAGTGCTGCTTACTGGTGCTATGAATATTTGCAATCAATATAATTATTAATGTATTAAACTACTCTATTTTTACTCTACATACAATATATTAATAGTGTTTCCTTTTTGATCTATTTTTACTGTTATTTTGATTTCACAATAGCATCTTTTCAAAATGTTTAGTTTAGGTTTTATATTTTTGTATTTGTTCCCAACCTAAGATCATAGGTTGGATTTGTCATTTGAGCAATCCTAGCCTTTAAAAGATATGAATTTGATAGATCAAAATGCCTTTCAACTATAGCTACCTTGGCAGCTCACCAAACTGAAATCTCTTGCAAACAAACTTCTCTGAATGTTGTGCCCTAGCACGACAGTGCCCTAACTTGGTAAAGCTAGGGTTAGAGTGAAACCTAAACTTTAAAAACATAATAGTATGAATCCTGAAAAGTCATATAAACCTTAACTTATCAACCTTTTCCATCTTTGCTAAATATTTTTTTTCAATTTAAATATTGATTTGGCATTTACCATAATTTCTATCAAAGTGTCAATCACATCAATTCAATAAAGAAAGGATAACTAGGGGGATACCAGAAGGCCTTCCTAGTATAATAAATTAATGAATTCCATGGTCACAAAGTTGACCTTTAACTATTTTGAAACTTAAGATCTTACATTGCAAATTGAGTACTTAAACAATTGTAACTAGCATTATAAATCAGCAAAAACTGAAACATGCTTTTGTGCCTCTGATCAATGGAATCTCATATTTCATATATCACTTAAGAAATGAAGTGGAATAACTAAGAGTAGCATATATTACTGGCAGCAAACAAAAGCATATAGCACTGCAACCCATATATTATCTCTGTCATAAAACTCATCAAACAATATCATTGTAAACAATATCACCGTCAACAAACAAAAGCATATACACTACAACCCATGTATTATCTCTACCATAAAACTCATCAAACAATATCACTATAAACATATCATCACTATAAACCATCGTAATACTGCCACACTGCCAGTTAGTGTCTAAACCATCATAATACTGCCACACTACCAAATAGTGTATTCAACATCAAGGACAACTAAGGGGAGGAGAAACAAACTCCCCCTTTTTCCTTGGTGACAAATACACCAAATTGTCTCCCCCTATTTGTAATGAGGACAAAGAAGAGAGAGAAGCCAACCACTGAGATAGAAGTGAAGCCAAAAACAAAATGCATGAATTGTTAGAATGAGTTCAGAATAACTGAGAGGGGAAGTGAATTAGTTATCCTCAGGTCTAGATGTGCCCATTTAAACTTTATACCAATTTGAACAACTTAGATCTGCTCGGCAGTAATAACATAAATAACAACATACATATGCAGTTTACTGTTCAGATGTAATCAACTTTGTAGAAACTTAACAGTAAAACACAACATAAACATTCACACAAGTTTATACCAGTATTTAATGTGGAAACCCAATATGGGGAAAACCACCAATAACATGCTATCAACTTTTCACTCTTCTAAAGTGAGCTCTGTTAGGAGCCAACCCTGTTAAAGGTTGCAACACTCATTGCTAAATGTGAACTGGTTAAAGGATTTAATCACCCTGTCAGGAGTGGCCTTGTTAGAGGACTTAGAACATTCTACCTGAATGTCACCTTGCCAAAAGGATTTATACAATGACTATTAGGTCAACCTGGTTAAAGAATTTTGACTGATACAATGGTTATAAAGTAATCAGCAGGTGTGATCTGATACATACAACTTAATTTTCAAATCTAGATCCAATTCAGCTCTAATGCTAATTCACTAAGTGGCCTCCATCTTCGTTTCAATCTTCAAATCTGCTTGGAAATACATCAAGAAATAACTTATACAACTCTCTGCTTCTCTATTCAGCCTTCTCATTTAGATTATGCCAATCAGTCAATTAACTATGCAATCCTCTTGCATACAATACATACTTCATGAATAACCCCTTGAGGTTATCATATACCTCTTCATCTAGGTAAAATAAATCTTTTGCCTCTTAATCAAGATCGTAGATCTTAGGTTAGGTCAGATCCTATGGATCTTTCCATCATTACATTTAATTTATTTCTCCAAAGGAATTACTAATTGAATCTTTGATCCATGCATTAATTACGGTTACCCGTGCATTTACATAGTGTGGATCAATTGTGCTTACCCTTAACTAACTTTGCTTATCCCAATAAAATCAACTATGTCAACCAGAGATCTCAAATCTCAACAATTACCAAAATATTGTTGCTCGGCCAACACTGTGTTTCCTCGGCAATTTACTGACACTCGGTCGACACTATAAATTATGCTTGACATACATTGGTGCTCGGTCGACACAAACTTGCTCGGCACAAACTGTTCTCAGTATACTGTCATTGAAAGATAAACAACACATTACTTTTCCAATGTTCCAACTGATCAAGTACCCTTGTTATTTCCCATAACTCAACCATTTCACTTGGTCTTCTTGTTAAATCTCCTTCATCAATCAATAGATATGGTACTCAAATAGATAGCAATAGTCTCACCAATTAAGGTTTGACATCAATGACAAAACAATAATTGTTTCTATTGTAGCTTTCTAACAATATTTCCAAGAATCTCCCTCTTTGGCATTGATGGAAACACTAAACAATAAATCAATAATTTTCAACCATAGTTACCATACAATCCAAAAAGTCTACCTGTGTTCCTTTATATGAAAAAATCTTCATTAATGTCTTTAGTTTCATTCTGATTCTCATCTTGTAAAAATTTTCTCCTGCTTGTGTCTGTGATCACACTGAAATCTTTCTATATCTATTCATCTTGTGATCACACTGAAATCTTTCTATATCTATTCATCTGTAGATTCCCTCTTTCATTAATCTCTCCTCCTTTTTTTCAGTAAACTTCTCCCTCTATCTTTAAGTATAGTAAACTCTCCCTCTTTTAGTAAACTCTCCCTCTTTGACAACAATGCCAAAGACGATGACATCTTCATCATGTAGATTCGTCTGTTCTAAACTTTGTATCATTTTGTTCCTGTCATCTTGCTTATGAATGATCCTCTTTTCTATCTTTGTCTGTCTTTCACAGCTTTAGGCAGCATCCTAAAGTGTGACTACCTGTGCATCAATGTGAAAAATATTCTGAATATAACATTTGATGCAACAGTTCCATTCTGAACTTATTAGCCTCAATTAGGGGAATCACCCCTAATTCACCTCGTAGATATTCATGAGCATCCTTGGGTAGTGCCTTTGTAAATATGTTTGCTAACTGTTCCTTAGTATTCACATACTCTAGTCTCACTTCCTTTTTCTGAACTAGCTCCCTTAAGTAATGATACTTGATAGCTATATGCTTTTTCTTAGACTGCATTACAGGGTTCTTAGAAATATTAATGGCACTCGTGTTATCACAATATATGACAATTGGTTCTGTGATCTCTTCTTTCATACCTTTCAGTAGTATCTTCAACCACACAACATTAGAACAATTAACTGTTGCTGCCACATACTCAGCTTTAGCTGTAGATTGTGAGGTGCAATTATGTTTCTTTCTTGTCCATGAAACTAATCTTTTTCCCCCAAAAAAATGCTCCTCCTATGGTGCTTTTCATGTCATCCACATTTCCAGCCCAATCAGAGTCAGTGTAAACTCTAAGCTCAAACTTATCATTCCTTTTGTAGTACAGACCATATTCATCTGTTCCTTTAATATATATCAAAATCTTTTTTATTGCCATCATATGAGTTTCCTTGGGATTGGTAGAAAATCTCACAAAAATACCAACAACCAGTACAATATCAGGTCTACTATTTACAACATATTGCAGCTTTCCAATCATGGATCTGTAAAGGGTTTTATTTACTTCTTTTGTATCATCATTTTTTATTAACTTCTGTCCAGTAGCCATGGGTATACTCACTGGTTTTGAATCTTTCATTCCAAAAGTTTTTAGTATCTCCTTGACATATTTTGATTGAGTAATATATATACCATTCTTCATTTGATATGTTTGTAAGCCAATTTTTTTTTTTTATCTCACCAAACATAGACATTTCAAATTCAATTTGCATCTCTTTTGCAAATGCTTGGCATAACACATCTTGTCCACTAAATATAATGTCATCAACAAAAAATTCAGCTAATAAAGTACCTTTACATTTCTCTATCTTCAAATACAGATTGTTGTTGTCATTGGTTCTTGCAAATCCAATCTTTACCAAATAATTGTGCAATCTCTCATACCATGCTCTTGGTGCTTGCTTCAATCCATATAGCTCTTTGTGTAATCTGCAAACCATTTTCCTCTTACTTGGGTCTACAAATCCATCAGCTTGTTCAATGTATACTTCTTCTAATATCCTATTTAGGAATGCTAACTTCACATCCATCTGATAAACTTTGAAACCTCTATAGGCTACATATGCAAGTAATATTCTTACTCCTTCCAATCTTGCAACTGGGGCTAATGTTTCTCCATAATCAATTTCTTCCTCTTGTGCATAACCTTTTCATACCAGTCTAGCTTTATTTCTTGTTACCTCTCCATGTTCATTCAACTTATTTTTGAATACCCACTTAGTACCAATTACATTCTTGTCATTTGGCCTAGGTACAAGTGTCCAAGTCTTATTCTTCTCAATCTGTTCAATTTCTTTATTCATGGCTTGTATCTAGTCTCCAATGTCTAAGGCATATTTTACTGTTTTAGGCTCAAAATCACATAATAAGCATGTATCCTCTCTCAACATACTTTTTTTGATGGGACTTTGTGACCGGGTCTGTCAACAGAGGTAAGTTGTCACTGGGTACTGGGGGTACCGGCCAACTTCGCCTGTAAAGGTTGTCCGGGGAAATAAGATTCCCTAGGCCTCCAAGCATGTGAGAGTTGGGTCTCGATAGTGCGGGGCTCAACTAGAAAATGTGACTATTTTGTTTAAGGGGGATAGCTAGTTATCTTAACTCATCTTCTCTAGGGATTCAAGTAAGTGGGGTTTCCTGCAAGCGTGCATTCATTTAAAAAACAAACTTCAAAAGAAACTGCAGGGTTAGAAATGTTTCATCTACCTATAGTTATACTAAACATTTAAAACATCGACAATGCTCTAACACACTACACTAAATACTGAAGAAACACAAAGCCATCAGCTCATATTAGATCAGTAGAAAAGGAAAAGGAGGTCGTTAATCTACTTGAAGTATCAGAGTAAAGGACATAAAGAACATAAAGCATAAAATACCATTAACCTAGAAGATAGAATGCTAACAACGTCATTGAGAGAACTCTTCCTTCTTTATTAACATCTCTTCTAGAAAGCACTAGCGTGTATTACAATGGTGGCTCCAAGGGAGCATTTAACTACTGAAAGCTTAGAAACTATGGAGCATTGAGCTCTGCAACTAAGAATTGAGAAAACCAAATTGCTATTAGCTATGGACTACAAAATCATCAATTTCGCCGACCATTTATACACATCATTTGACCTAAAGCTAACCTAACTTATTTTACACTTTACAATATAATACTATCTCCAGTGGCTGGTACTACTTGTGCCACGCTACAAAAGACCTCAAGATAGAGAAGGTTTAAAATGTTAGAAGAATAAGACAAGAAAAGAGGAGTGGAAGAATCAACCTCGAGAAGAGAGCCGATAGGAGAGGAGAAGAAATCCAATCCCCTGGGGATCAAGGCCACATGCCTCATAAATGAAAAATTGGTGCCCTGTCTCTGATGCACCAAGAGTAACATTGAAGCAACGCCTTGGGAAGACCATTTGTCAGAAACCTCTTGTCGAGCCGACATGCCTTATTGCGGTTACCTATTTTCTGACACCTTTTATTATTGTTTTGAAAGAAACCAGTCAGCCTTGAGAACCAAGACACGGGTCACTTAAAGAATACAAAATCAACTGGATCCAGAATTCCAGGATCCGAGAACATGCACCCCAAAGAATAAATGAATACAAAAATTACATCTCCCGATTGATCATCTCCAGAACCTGGAGGACTTTATTTTTTTTTGCTATCATTGAAAGTCTAGAGGAGATGGGAGATCCCATCTTCATCAATGTCTTTAAGGCTGGCCCTACGTTACTTGGCCACCTCAATCTTCTCACCCAGGTCTGGAACATTTGCCTTAAAAAATTTCGGCCATTTTTTCTGTGTTGTGACCTCTGGACACCATGCAATTTATTCGCATCATCTTTGCTTTGTCTATCCCCTCTGAGGATTGGTATCTCAATTCCATTAATTCATCAAAATTCCCCAAAACATACTCCTTCAGAGTGCATGTGTCGGTGCTAAACGGATCAGCTCCAGGGATCTTCAAAATAAAAGACTTATACAAATTGAAAGAATATTGGACTGCATTGGCCTTATCATGCAGGGTCCCTACCAGTTGCTTGATTACCCACAATATGAGGTCAAGTCTGGAGTGTTGGGTCCTTACAAAATCAAATGACTCTTCTACCAAGATTCTAGATTTAGAGACAACCTCCTCTCCGATGCTGATGAGTTCTTCCAACTCAACCTTCCATGCTTCGTAATTTTCCATATCTCCCTCCCAGATGGAGATGGTAGTTTCAGCCTGGTGTAAGACATGGCAGGCCGCATATAGGTCCAGAAGTGTGGACACTAACAAATGTCAGACATTTCCCAACTGTAAGGTAACCCATTCATCAACCGCCTGGGCTTTTCTCTTCATCGTCCATAGTGAGTCTATGTCACTTTGAGGAAGCGGTGCATCAGATGCGGAGGGCCCCCGGGGAATGACACTAATAGGCTGGGCTAGCTCCATTAGAAGCCCCATAAGATTTGCATTTTTCTCCTTCTCTGCCCTAAATTTTTGGGCCTCTTTCTCATAGCGAGCCTCTACTACCATATTGGCTACTTCTTTTAATAGATCTAACTCACCTTGTTTTCCTCTCTTCCCCAGTGACACCTCTGTGACATTATAATCTTTGGCCTTAGCCGTTGCTTCATCCACATCCAGGGAAGGTGTCACGATCACCGCGACTGTATCTCCGCCTGGCCCAATTTGAAGAGTATGGATTGTCTGGGCCTTCTTAGCCTTTGGTGGGTTCTGCGCCTGTGCCATCATCTCCATCAAGGAGAGATGGGCCTTGGGTGTTGTTGGGGCCTTCCTCTTTCAAGATTCCACCAACATTGTGGTGGTAGGGGTGACCTTGCAGCCAGAATCTATTCTTGTGATTTCTCCCTAGGATTTTGTTTCGCCCCTTCAACAGTATGACCACTTTTGGCTCATTACCTATATCTTTTGGTTCACCAATGGTACTTACTCTGGTGGTGTCTGTATCTTGTGCCCCAATGTCTACATCCTTGACAATGTTAGGATCATCATCTATTTCCTCAGGGTTCCTTTCATCCTACTGCTATTCACCAGCCTCTGTTGCTAGGATGTTGTCTTCTAATGGTGTATCCTCTAGAGGTGGGGGAGGCATCAGGCCGAGGTTCAATGTTTGGGCCATTGTAATTACTTCACCAATTGTTACTTTTGGGAGTGACATTTGGAACATGGTAGTTGGGGTCACGGTTGCTCCCGTGGGTCCAGTTTCCCCAATCGAATCCATTTTCTCATCCTAAGTCTGCTTATCCTCCATCCTTGTAACTTGTATCTTGAGGAATTCAGAGGTATCCACCTGTTCCTGCCCCTTTTCCTCTTCTTCTCAGGCTTCTTGTTCTTGTGCAGGTTCTTGCTCTGGGAGTTTGTCCTGTGCGGTGATTTCTTCCATTGACTGTATGATGTCCCCTTGCAAGTTTCCAAATTCATCAGTTCTAAACACATCATTAAACTCTTCATGGGGCGGGGTATTCTCTAGGGTGTGATCTGGTTCCTTCTCTGGCTTTGGGGAGTCGGAAGAAACAATTTGTACTTCTAGGATGCTTGGCATCCTGAGCTCTAGATCCACCCTTGGTTGAGAGGTAATTTTATTTTTCTTTCTCTTGGTCACCAAAGGGGGCCTAGCATCCATTAAAGCTGCCTGCTCCTCTTCCACTTTGGTTCCTGTTGCTCAGACCATTAATGCAGCTAGTGAAGGGGAAGAGGGAGGATGAACGGGCCTAGTCATGAGGACCAGGGTGGCCAACCTTGTGATTAGTTTCTCTTTCATCTGCTGGGAGACTGCTAGCGTTTGTTGCATCTTTTATTTTATGGGGGCCACAGATGGGGTTTATGATAGGGTCCCCATTATTATTTTCCCTTTATGATCCTCTCCCTTTGAAGAGTTTTTGGCCCTGGGGGTCAATCTCAGCGCTGCCGGGCCAACTCGGTGCGTACTCCCTAGACATGCCTTCTTGAAATACTTATGGCTATGCTCAACCACATCACAGGTGATATCTTCAATGGTTAGCCCCTCCTAAGCATTCCAATTTATTGGAGGGAGAGTCATCTTGTCTATTCCCCTCTCTTTGTACTGAGGGTCAACTGTGGACGCGGTGTTTAAAAATTCATCCAGGAATTTTTGAAGCTTCAGCCTCTCCATCATCCCCATGGTCATCAACACAAAGTGCCAGCTCCATAATTCAAAATCATCTTGGCAATCTTCCCAAAATTCCTCCATGTTGAATCTATTGGGCTCTGATGCCTGGGGAAGTGTCGTTGCAATCTTGCCTAGCGGATCAAAGTTCTTCCGCGCTAGATAGAATTTTGTTAGGCCCAAGCTTTTAAGTTCATTGTCTACTTCTTTATTTGTGGCTAGACTACATGTGTAATTCCCACAAGTGATTGGGAATGGAACATTTACCGCCTTCTTTACAGTGTACAAGGTGTGTAGCTCCAGCATCTGTCGATAATATTCTAAAAGGATTATTTTGTTCCCATAGTGTTTGGGAAATAAATAGGGTTTCCCGGAGAAGCCATTTACCTTAATGTAAGTATGTTGATGGAAATGAATATAATAATGGCCATAAATTTTGACCAAATCCATGGCCTCCTTAGAGAGACGGTACCTAGCATCCCAGGTAGGTGTGAGAAGATTGTAATAGACGAAGGCATCGTTAACCCGTCAGAAGCTGAGGAAACTAGCCTCCCATTGGATTTATGTGAAATAATCCCAAGGAGCCTTTTGTCCCAGACCAACTCCAAGTTCACCTGATGTGAGAAACCCATTTGTGATGGGGCATTGTTGTGCTAAGGCCCAAAGAACATAGGACGTCATATAAAAATTTGAGGTCCAGGCCACCTGAAGAAACTGCGAGTCCACATGGTTAGAAATGATGGTGGCCCAATCAAAATACTGCTCGCCGGTGGAGATGCCTAGTAGGAAGTAGTACATCCACCCTTAGAATTCCTAGGCATGGGGTTGCCTGAAAATCCTGCATAATGCTATGATCCCCATTTGGATTCTTTCCTTGAATTCAGATCTGGGGATCTCCAACTTCATTCTTTTTGAATCTTTCTTTGGGGTCTTTAGCCATTTGTTATTTAGATATTGCTGGGCCATAACCTCTAGCTGCTGAAATTTCCCCAAAGCATCTGATTTAGTGACAACGACTGCTTCATCAAACTGGGGAATCCCTAGACCTTCCCAAAAAGTCACAGCATCCAGAGAAACCATGGGTGTATGGTATCTACTTGGGACCAGAGCGGCGAGCATGACAGCCCGGACAAAGGAGTTGTAGTGCACTGTGAGGGTGAGGATGAGTTACGGGGCTTGCACAGAACATGGGAAGCAAGCGGCCTTCAAAATCCCAGATTCTCCAACATTGATGGCCAATTGGTTTTTGGATTGCCGTTGAATGAACATCATTTTAACCAGGGCCTGCATTTCTAACCACATCCTGATGCTGGTGTCGATGACCAATTGAACCTGGGATTCGATCTTTGATCCCATAACAACATTGTCTTTCAGATATTTCATGCTGAGGGGAAGTTTTTCCAAGGCCCTCTCAATCTTGGACCTGACGGCTGCCCTGGTGACTGCCGTGGAGGGGAGTTTTGGGCTCCCAGGTGGTGAAGATGCGGAAGCCTCTAACATAGTGAAAGTGGGATGTTTGAAAACCTACAAGGTAAGTTGACCGTTAGAATTTTCATAAGATAAAATATTTCTCCGGACTCTAGAGAAATTACTGCCAAATTGTGCACTTCACCTGAAAAGTCAGTTTAGGTCAAAATCTAGAAATATATGCATATAATGTAGACTTAGAGATTCAACCATAATCTGAGCCTAGGGTTTTTAGCATACTTGATGGAAGTAAGATATGGGCAGGGCAAGGATGTAGGGCCTGGAGTCCAAAAAACAAACCATTGGGAGACGTGACCATAAAGTGAGTTGTTCGGCCCACGTGGGCATCACATGGCTATGCAATAAATGGGGAGTTAGGGCGATGATGACACCAACTATCCAAATGCGTGCAAAGTAGAAGCCACCTGGGCAGTCTTGAATGTATGCATGGGACATAAATTTTCCATAAAGGTTGATTAACGACAGAGATAGAAAACCGCCATGGTTGAAACCAATAGAGAGCCAAACTCCAACCAGGTGGTATTCTGCCGTGGGGAAATCTCACAAACTCAGATGAAATATAGATAAAGCACAATGAGCTCAATGCAAAACTGGAAGAATATACATGAAATATACAACCAATGCACCATAGAGCTAAAGGATATATACATAAAAATATGGAGGGCCAAAGGCCAAAACACATATACACAAAATAGATAGTACCCACAAGTTTTTCACAGGTTTTATACAACTATACATATTTACATAGGCTAACCTAAGACAATGTACATTATGAACACTAATCTACAACTGCACAGAGGGCAGACAATCCCTCTGGCAGAGCCAACCCACCAACAGGAGGTGAACAAAAAATACAGAACACAGAAGGAAAACTAGAAAGACCGAGCGAAAACAAAACCAGAAAGAATGGAATAAAACCAAAACTAGAAAAGACAAGGGAAGAAACCAGATAACCTACCTGGAAGATGAACACAATGGAGAAGGTAGGCACGGGAGGCACCTTGCAACAAGCTAAACCTAGGGATCACCGTGAACAATCACTGCCAAATCACTGGTTAATGACCACTAAACATGGGAGCAAAAGCAATTTGAAATCATCTTAATTTTCTTTGATTCACTCTGCATGCACAAGTGTTTAATTGTGGTAAATGTAAAATTGATGTGTATGTTAGAATGAATTTTGAATAAATGAGAGGGGAGGGGTGAATTAGTTATCCTTAGGTCTAGATGTAGCAAATAAAACTTTCTGTACTTCAGATCTACTCGGCAGCAGTAGCATAAATCAACAACTTTAATCATGCAGTTTACTGTTAATTGAAATTAGCTTGTAGTAACATAACAGTAAAGAAAACCATAAGCATTCACACAAGTTGACACAAGTATTTAACGTGAAAACCCAATATGGGAAAAACCACTAGTAACATGCTACCAAGTTTTTCACTCTTCTAAAGTGATGCCCTGTGAGGAGCCAACCCTGTTAAAGGTTACAATAACACACTGCTAGGTGTGACCTGGTTAAAGGATTTAATCACCCTGTTAGGAGTGGCCTTGTTAGAGGAATTAGAACATTTCAATCTGAATGTCACCTTGTTAGAGGATTTATACAAATGACTGTTAAGTCAACCTTTTTAAAGGATTTAACTGATACAATGGTAAGAAAGTAATCAACAGTTGTGATCTGGTACATACAACTTACTTTGCAA
>MU224931.1:5297910-5322651 GCA_018584345.1 Thuja plicata
TTAAAGGTTACAATAACACACTGCTAGGTGTGACCTGGTTAAAGGATTTAATCACCCTATCAGGAGTGGCCTTGTTAGAGGACTTAGAACATTTCAATCTGAATGTCACCTTGTTAGAGGATTTATAAAAATTACTGTTAATTCAACCTTGTTAAAGGATTTAACTGATACAATGGTAAGAAAGTAATCAATAGTTGTGATCTGGTACATACAACTTACTTTGAAAATTTAGATCCAATTACAGCTCTGATGTTAACTTACTGGATAGCCTGCATTGTCATTTCAACCTTCTGATCTACTTGGAAATCTGTCAAGCAATCACATATGAAAGACTCTTCCTCAGCCTTTGCCTTCTCAGCTAGATCATGCCAAATAGTAAATCAACTATGCAAACCTTTTTGCATACACATACATTCTTCCACACACAATGAATAACCCCTGAGGTTATCATATACCTCTTTGTCTAGGTCAGATAAATATTTTTGCCGCTTAAACAAGATCGTAGATCTTAGGTTAGGTCAGATCCAATGGATCAGCCCATCTTTGCATTACATTTACTTCTCCAAAGTAGTCTCTAATTAAATCTTGAAACCATGCATTAATTATGGTTACCCATACATTAAATGACATGGATCAATCTTTAATTCACATTACATATCCCAATAAAATCAACTAAGTCGGCCAAAGATCTCAAATCTCATCATTAATCCAATTACTGTAAGTCAGCCAACATCACTATTTCCACTCGGCAATTTCAATGGTGCTTGACGTTGAGCAACTTTTTTCTCGACACAAGCAACTTTACTCGGCACAAGCAAATTTTCTCGGCATAAGCCAAACTTGCTCAGCACAGAACAAACAGAAAAACTATCTTTGAAAGATAAACAAAAAATTACTTTGTCAGAGTGCCAAATGATCAAATACCCTTTGAATTGTCTTAACTCAACCATTCACTTGGTCTTCTTGTTAAATCTTCTTCATCAACAATAGATATGATACTCAAATAGATAACAATAGTCTCACCAATAAAGGTTTGACATCAATGACAAAATAACAATTGCTTGCAATGTCACTTTCCAACAGTGTAATTTCTATTTATACGCGAGGTAAAAGTAAGTTACCCTCTTCTTCATGAACTGTGGAATAGGCAAACCTCCAGACTCCAGGCCTGGGGATTCCATGTGACCATACCTTCTTGCGAGAAGAAGACATCATGGCAGAGAATCCCATAGTCTAGAATTCAGCTTTGGAAAGAACAACAAACTCCGGGACTGGGTCCTAGAGACACGAAAGACAAAATTAGAAAGAAAACAAACCCCCCGGGGAGGGAAAGCCCAGAGAAGGAAACAGAGAAAGAAAAAGGAAAGGAAAAATCCAAAGCAAAAAGGGGGACCCAAAATTTTGCACACAAAATGTAGGGACAGGTATGCAGGGCATAACAAATGGTGACTATCTGGGGCAAATGCCTTAGTGCATTTGAGAACCACAATATCTTTGGTTAGCAAAACTGGAACCAATCGTTACTCGGAGCATCCTATTTGCAAGGTGCAAAGTGTCTGAGACAACTTGGCTCATAAATGATTCAATCCTTGGTCTTTCGTCAGTTGTGAAGTGTGTGCTTTGAAGGAAAATCAAGCCGATGACCTCTGGGAAAGCAGAGAAGAGGCACTAAACATATTGATCCAAAGTCATCAAATTTTCTCGTTCCCCCGCAGATACCAGAGTTTCTCCATCCTATCTTTTCTTTCCTTTATATTTTATTATTTTCTAGATGGGAAGGCGGTACTTCTTTCACCATTAAGCTTAAGCTTAGCTAATTTTAACGGTGGTACTTCTTTCACCCTTCCAGCCACCTCAATTTTCTCAATAGGGAAGAAAAACTCTGGACCTGGGAAGAATTTTAAAAGTTCATACTTGGGACAACAAACTAGTGCGATCGATCTACTCTCGGTGTGTCCAATTACTTGTTCCTTTTGATTTTTGATTTAACTAATTGCCAGATTTCTGGTGATAAATCTGATGAAGATTACTCATAGCTTGGTGCCAAACTTACAACATAACTCCAGAGACCAGATCCATTCCACTATGCTAACAATAGATTCTGAGTTCACTGTAATGCAAAAGGTACTGTCCTAGAGACTAGATGTTATGCGAAGCATACCGGCCTACAAAAGGGGGGAGAAAAACACTGGAAACCCAAAAAAGAAAGAATAAAGCCAAAAGAAAAAAGAAAAGGAAAGCGGGCAGTCCTGGAGGACAGCCAACAAAACTATTTACAAGGAACCCCAAATGGGGCGCTAGGAAAGGAATATTTACAAGCAAGAAGATTTACATATAATACTACTATGGACAAACCTACCTCATTCGAAATAACTCTTGAGAAACTATCCATTGACGGGCAATGGGATGGGTTCTCCAGTCATGGTACTGAGGTGATAGGTATTTTCCCCAGAGATCTCTAAGATCAAATATGGTCCGAGCCAGAGCCGCTTGAATTTGGTGTGCTTTCCTTTCTTTTCTCGGGCCTTGTCCCACAAGAGAACCAAGTTCAAAATCTAAAAGGCCTTATACTCGGCTCTTCAGTCAAACCATCATTTCAATACTTCTTGATGACACACAAAATATTCAAGGGCTATGTCTCTTTGTTCCTCCATCCGCACCAGATTTAGGAGCTGAACCTCCACGATATTGTCCCGGTTGCTGAATTCCTGCATGAACTATAAAACTGGGATTTGTAAGTTAATGGGGAACACTGGGTTCTAGCCAT
The DNA here is from genome assembly GCA_018584345.1 of Thuja plicata. Lineage (NCBI taxonomy): Eukaryota > Viridiplantae > Streptophyta > Pinopsida > Cupressales > Cupressaceae > Thuja > Thuja plicata. The sequence goes on from MU224931.1 coordinate 5,300,678, forward strand.
AAACCAGATGGAATGGGGATGTCCCCATGGCAGCCTTAATTCAAATATGATCTTTCCAGAGGGTGAATCTCAGCTTTTGGTGCTAGTTTTGGGGATTCTGTTCTAACAGGTGTTTGATCACTTCAAGCAAATTTTTGTTAGTTGATTCAGCCACACCATTCCCCTGGGGATAATAGTTGCTGAAAAAATTTAGAGTGATCTTTCGGTCATAGGTCCATTCAAGTAATTGCACCAAAGAAAATGTAGGACCTTTGTCACACACTATAGTGAAGGGCATTCCAAATCTTGTGACGATGTTTTCTTCCAGGAATTTTATAACTATGTCTGCCATATTATTTTTGCAAGGCATTGCTTCGGACCACTAGGTATAGTAATTAGTAGCGGTTAGAATGTATTGGTGGTTGGCAGATGAGTTGGGTTTGATTTCCCCAATGAAGTCAAATGCCCATTGGGCAAAAGGTCTAGCTTCAAAGACTGACTACAAAGGCATGGCCAGGTTCCGCTCACGATGTGCCATAGTTTAACAAGTATGGCTCTTCCGGATGTGAGTGTAGACATCTTAAAGATACAGGGCCAATAGTATCTAGCCCAGAGGATTTGATGAGCAGTGGCATCAGCTGAGCCATGCCCAGTTCCAAACTGCCCATGAAATTCTTCGATTATCTTTGCAGCTTGAACCCTATCAATTTATCAGAGGTACACTCCATAGTTCCTACAAAAAAGCATGGCATTTTTTATCATGAAGTGTGCACTTTTCAACGACAGGGTGCGATGTTTGTTTGGAGACAATCCCTCTGGGCATCTGTTATTTAACAAGTACACCAGGTCTGTGTACCATGGATCTCAAGTGATGGACTCCATGGTGTATGTCTGACATTTGATGTGGGGAGTCTCTTCTTCCATCGCTCTACATAGTCCTTGGCCTTGGAATATCTTCATGGGTTGCATTTCCAAATCATATTCCTGGAGGATGGTCATCCATTTCCCTCATATTTCACCCAATTCACTCTGCATCAGTAGATATTTCACCACCTGGTCCAGGATGATAGCATGCACCTTGCTCCGGAGAATATAATGCCAGAATTTCTTCATGGCACGAATAAGAGAAAAGGCCTACTTTTCCAAGGATGAGTACCATACTTTGGAATTCTTGAAGGGGGAGCTCATGAAGGCTATTATTCGTTCTTCCCCTTTGACCTTCTAGGTCAATACTACCATGGCAGAATCTAGCGAAGTAAAGGAATAAATGTAGAAAGGGAAGGAGTAGTCTGGGCTAGCCAGAATCGGTGCCTTCATTATCGTCTATTTAATCTGGGAAAATGACCACTTTGCTTGAGGACTCCACTCAATTTTGGTATCTTTCTTCATTATTTCATTTAGTGGTTTTACGATCTCGGTGAATCCAGTGATGAACCGCCAAACAAAATTGATCTTTCAAAAAAAAGACCTCATTTCCTTCTTGCTGCTAGGAATTTGTAGGTTAAGCAGTGCTTCAACTCTCTTAGGGTCAATGGATATACCCTTCGTGGAGACAATATGCCCGAGAAACTTCCCTTCAGTGACCCTAAATATGCATTTCTTAGGGTTGAGGGATATTCCATACCGGTGACATCTCTTGCAAATCTGGGCGAGGTGGGTGGAATGATCAGACCTATCCCAGGAAAAGATGGTCAAATCATCCATGTAGATGATTATGCACCGGTTCACAATGCCCTTGAACGCAATGTCCATAGCCTTATGAAATGTAGCCCCTGCTTTAATCAAACCAAAGGGCATTCTCCAGTAGGCAAACGTTCCCCACTTGGTGGTAAATGTCATTTTGTCTCTGTCTTCAAATTTAACCATGACTTGGTTATACCCGGAGTACCCATCCAAGAAAGACATTATTTGTGATTTGTTCATGATTTGTAAAACCTCATCCAATGAGGGGAGAGGATGATTGTCTTTCTTGGAGGCCTTGTTCAAATTTTGGAAATCCATGCAAAGGCGGATCTCGCCACTCTTCTTCCTCATAGGGACAAGGTTGGCAACCCATGTAGTGTGCCAGATTGGGAAGATTATTTGGACTGACAGTAGTTTTTGGACCTCCTAGTGAATCAGAGGCTCGATCAGTGGGTTGACCGGTCGTTGCTTTTGCCGAAAAGTCTTAGCATCAGGTTTGAGTGGGACAGTATGAGTCATAATGGATGTATCATAGGTTTTCAAATCCTCATACCCCCATGTGATCACATCAATGTATTCTCAAAGAATTGTGAGAATCTTCTCCTTCTCCTTAGAGGAGCAGGAGGTGCCAATGTGTATCATTTTCTCCTTATTAGGTTGGCCGGTGTTTACTTTCTCAAAATTTCCTCCCTCAGAGGAGGATGATATCTTCTCTTGGCCTCGAGGGTCTGAGTCAAAGATTCATTCAAGTTCGACCATCCCCTTAGGAATGGTGTTGGTTGGTATGTCCAGGATCCCATCATCTTCATCACCCTGCCTAGTATCATCGTGGTCTCTCTGTTCCACTATTTGGTCTTCAAAGACACCAACATTGGCCATGAAGGCCAAGATATGCTGATCATCCTCAAAGACCTAAAAATGGGTGACATTATCTGGAATGGACAGGGTGGGGATCATCTCAATAGAAAATCTCCAGAGTCGTGAGCCAGCCATGGGCTCAAGTGTGCTGGTAGAAATAGAAAGGGCATCCAAGACATAATTTCATCTCTGGGGAATAAGATCAATGTTGAAAGCATCAAAATATTCAATAAGGCTCCATGCCCAGTTGTGGTACATAGCCAACCTCTTATCATGATAGGTATACTGACTCCGGACTTGTTTAACAATCAACTCTGAATCACCTAGGGCCCAGAGGCGAGTGATTCCTTTCCTTAAAGCAAATAGGAGTCCAAGGACCAAAGCCTCATACTCTATGACATTGTTCATGCAGTTGAACTATAGCCTATAGGATGAGAGGAAGGATTTTACCCTTAGGTTGATTAATTCCACTCTGGCCCCACAACCCTGTTTGGATCAGGACCCGTTGAACTTAAGGATCCACAAGTCATTGTTTGTTATCTGGGGCTGAGAATACGAAGTGGAATTTGGATTATCTTTCAGAGGATTAGGGGCAGTTTCCTCCGGTGCTGATGGTATGTGGGTGAGGTTTACCTCTGGAGAGATTTTTGGATGGGATTCCCAGACAAATGACACTGAAGAGGCACTGCCAGCAGAAGCACTGGGTTCCAAGGAATTAGCTGTATGTTCTTTTCTCCATAGGGCATCTATGACTCTGGACTTATTTAACAATCAACTCTGAATCACCCAGGGCCCAGAGGTGAGTGATTCCTTTCTTTAATGCAAATAGGAGTCCAAGGACCAAAGCCTCATACTCTGTGACATTGTTCATGTAGTTGAACTACAGCCTATAGGATGCGAGAAAGGATTTTCCTCGCGGGTTGATTAATTCCACTCTGGCCCCACAACCCTGTTTGGATTGGGACCCATCAAACTTAAGGGTCTATAGGTCATCATTTGTTATCTGGGACTGAGAAGACGAAGTGGAATTTGGATTATCATTGGGAGGATTAGGGGGAGTTTCCTTCGGCACTGATGTTACGTGGGTGAGGTTTACCTCCGGAGAGATTTCTGGTTGGGATTCTTGGAAAAATGACGCCGAAGAGGTGCCACTAGCAGAAGCACTGGGTTCCAAGGAATTAGCTGTATGTTCTTTTCTCTGGAGGGCATCTATGTGCTAGGTAGCAGCGGTAAGGAAAGGCTTGTACTTCAATTCTGAATGTTTTTGGTAATGCACCTGACACCAAATGTCAGATAGGAGTGTAGAGGGGGTCACTGCGGTACCCTGAGAGTTAACCTCAACCCTCAATTTTTCTTCCAGGTTCAGGGTTCTCTACAGAACTATGGGATCCTCTCCGATGGTGAAATCAAATGTTAGGATGTCAAGGGGTTGGTACACCTAGGGGGAAGTCTCGAAGAATAAGACCATATTCACCCTCCCAACTTTGGTGAGGGTCTATCTCATTCGGGGCTCACTTTCATCCTAGATCTTGTTAGATTCTCCTTCCTAGGGGAGCCATAAGTGGGATAACTCAGTCGAGAAGTATTCATTTAGGGAATTGGACCAATTTTGACTTAGAAACATCTCATAAGTCTCTGGGATGTCCACCACTTGGATGTCAATTGTACTGGCTATCCTGGGGTCCTGGATGAGTTGAATTCAGACATTCTTTAGTTCACCCACCATTTTTACAGCAATCTTATCCAGTTGGATTACTGCACTGTTAGATAGGATGGGTTAGAATCTGAGCTTCTGGCATATGGATAAAGGCATGATGTTGCTTGAAGCTCCAAAATCTACTAGGTAGTTATGTATGTTTTTCCCTTGTATGTTCAGCCCTAGCAGAAAGGGAGGATCTTCAGTATTTCCTAAGAAGACAGCCACATTGGCGTCCTCAAAAGAGACTGTCTTGGGTGGGTGACTGACAACTTCTGGGTTTCCCAAGAGCTTCAAAAGATACTTCTTCTACTCAAGATAGTTCAGAAAAATCTCCATCAAGGTCATGGAGGTGGTGGTTTGTTCTAACACCTTCATGATGTCAAACCTTCCTCCTGGGAATTGGTGGCTTCCCTCGGTCGGGTCCTTTGCTTGGTTAGAGCTAGGGCCTTTTGGAGGGACAGACCAAACAGTTGTGTTGTCCTAGGGAGGAGTGTCCTTGGGAGGTGTGGGCATGTAAAGTGGTCCTTTACCGGCTTGACTTCGAGTGTTGTAGGGAGTCTGTGGGTTGGTGAAGGCATTGGCCTCAAAGGCCGGAATAGATTCATCAAAGAATCCCTATAGTTTGGATTCTTCTTCATCTTCCTTGGTAATCCTAGAGAAGACGATCTCACAGGCGAAGGCACCATGAGTGGGATCTTGTATAGGAGACTCTGGGGGAGTAGGATTAGTTGCTTGTTGTCTATCGAGCTGGGAAATCATGATTACTTTCTCTAGTGTGGCACAGTTTACCTCATTGTGAGATCCTATGTCATGCAATCTACACCATTTGGTCATGGGCTAGAAATCTGTGATTGGCATGAAATGGGAAGGTCCAATGCCACCCTGATTGGTGTTTTGGTTTGGAGGGGGACCTCTGGTAATAGCATTATTATTCCATTGCTATTGGTTGGGTCGAGGCCCATTATTGTAGTTTCTTATTTCAGCATTATTATTTTGATGGCTAGAGAAAATATTCCCTCTCTGGGAATTAGAATTATGGGGTGCGTAGGACCCCGCCTTCAGTTGACCCATGTCCACCATCAGCGTGGACAACATTTGCTGGAGGGATTCAACCTTGGCGGTCAGCTGGGTATTCATGTCATAGTGTGATGGTTATTGTTTTTGGTTTCCTGGGAAAGCGGTAGCATTCACTAGAGTCAAGGGCGGCAATCCTCTAGCTGTGGATGATTGGAAGAAAGTCACTCCAGGTGATTGTGTCTATGTTTATTGTATTTTCTACGATTGGTTCTAGGGAAAAGATTCTAGACCTGGTATTGTTTGAGTTTGAGATGGATACACATACCGGGCCTACTGGTCTATCAGCTGTGGTGGGGGATTCATGGCCATTATGGGGGCACCCATTGCCTAATTTGGGTTATATCCTCTGACGTAAGAAGTTCCACTGGGTATCATGTTAAATGGCATGCTCTACCCAATCCTTCTCGGGGATTTGTTAAGACCACGGGACAACTCCAAGGCTAGATTGTAAACCTTCACCAAAGTATCCTGGTCACCAGGGATGGTGGTTCTCCAAAGGAGAGTGGAAATGAAGGGGTCCATTGTGTTGAGGTAGGTTTGGATAGTTACATCCATGAATGGGATGAAGGGACCCATGCACCACTTCAAGGCGCATTGGAACCGATGGTTGAATGCTGCAAGAGGTTCATTCGATTCCTTCCTGATAGAAATGAACTAGCTATGGGACCATGCTAGGTCCACATGTATGTGAAAGCTATCCAGGAAGGCATCCTCTATGTCCTGCCAAATATTGATGGAGTTGGTAGGAAGGTTAAGGTACCAGTTCAATTCATTCTGTCCCAGGGACAGAGAGAACATCTAGGTCACAATGTGTTGATGTTGGATCTAGTGTCAGTTTATGGCATCTTAGTATGCCTATAGATTCTCTTCTACGGTTTGTGAGCCTAAGTGCTCATATTGGGGACAAATCTTTCCTTGGTGCGAAGGTAAATCATTGGTTGCACCTGGAAAAGTTCCCATTGGGGACCTGGTATTTCCAAAATACGCAACCATTGATGGTGTTGGATTTTGACTAGGCTAAGTGCTAATTCCTGGGATCACCTGGGGGACTTGGGTATTCTATGGTATGCTAGATCCCCAAACAATGGTGGCTGATTTGGCTTTTGGGGTCTATTTCTTTCGAGCGAGAGGCTTGAGTTTGACAAACTATCTGGGATTGGGAGTTGATCTAATGACTCTTTTGAATCTTGCTGGTGAGAATGATCCAATCCCACTAAAGGCTTGACTCCTAAAACTATGGCTTGGGGAACCCTTGGGCGGTATGAAATTTGAATCCTTAGAGGGGGACGAGTTCATGCCCTCCTTCTAGCACCAGTTTCTATTGATGGGAATTTGTGACCAGGTCTGCCAACAAATGTAATTTGTCACTGGGTACCGGCCAACTTTGCCTGTAAAGGTTGTCTGGGGAAATGATATTCCTCGGGCCTCCAAGCACATGAGAGTCAGGTCTCGATAGTGCAGGGCTCAACTGAGAAATATTACTATTTTATTTAAGGGGGATAACTGGTTATCTTAACTCATCTTCTCTAGGGATTCAAGTAAGTGGGGTTTCTTGCAAGCTCACATTCATTTAACAAAAGAACTTCAAAAGATACTGTAGGGTTAGAAAATTTTCATCTACCTATAGTTATACTAAACATTCGAAACATCGACAATGATCTAACACACTACACTAAATACTGAAGAAACATGGATCCATCATCTCATATTAGACCAGTAGCAAAGGAAAAGGAGGTCATTAATCTACTTGAAGTATCAGAGCAAAGGACATAAAGAACATAAAGCATAAAATACCATTAACCCAGAAGATAGAATGCTAACAACGTCATTGAGAGAACTCTTCCTTCTTCATTAATATCTCTTCCAACAAGCACTAACATGTATTAAAATGGTGGCTCCAAGGGAGCATTTAACTACTAAAAGCTTTGAAACCATGGAGAATTGAGCTCTACAACTAAGAACTGAGAAAACCAAATTGCTATTAGTTATGGACTGCAAAATCATCAATTTTTCTGACCCTTGGAATGAGGCCAGACATGTTATTTATACACACCATTTGACCTAAAACTAACATAAATTATTTTACACTTTACAATATAATACTATCTCCAGTGGCCGGTACTACCTGCACCATGCTACAAAAGACCACGAGACGGAGAAGGTCTGACATGTCAGAAGAATAAGACAAGAAAAGAGGAGTGGAAGAATTGGCCTCAAGAAGAGAGCTAGTAGGAGAGGAGAAGAAATTTGATCCCCTAGGGATCGAGGCCACATGCCTCATAAATGGGAAAGTAGTGCCCTATCTCCGATGTGCCAAGTGTAATGTTGAAGTGGTGCCTTGGGAAGACCATCTATCAAAAACCTCTTATCGAGCTGACGTGCCTTGTTGTGGTTACCTATTTTTTGAAACCTTTTATTATTGTTTTGAAAGTGACTAGTCAGCTTTGAGAACCAAGACATAGGTCACTTAAAGAATACAAAATCAACTAGATCCAGAATTATGGGATCCAGGAACATGTGACCCAAAGAATAAATGAATACAAAAATTACATCTCCTAATTGATCATCTCCAGAATCTGGAGGAGTTTATTGTTGTTTTCTATCATTGAAAGTCTAGAGGAGATGGGAGATCCCATCTTCATTGATTTCTTTAAGGCTAGCCTTGCGATACTTGGCCACCTTAATCTACTCACCTAGGTCTGGAATATTTGCCCTAAATTCTTCAGCTATTTTTGCTGCATCATGACCTGTGAGCACCATACAAGTTATTCACGTCATATTTGCTCCATCTATCCCCTCCGAGGATTGGTATCTCAATTCCATTAATTATTCAAAATTTCCCAAAACATACTCCTCTAGAGTGCATGTGTCGGTGCTAAACGAATCAACTTCAGAGACCTTCAAAACAAAAGACTTATACAAATCAAAAGAATATTGGACTGCATTGGCCTTATCATGTAGGTTCCCTAATAGTTGCTTGATTATCCCCAATGTGAGGTCAATTCTAGAGTGTTGGGTCCTTACAAAATTTAATGACTCTTCTCCCAATATTCTGGGTTCAGAGACAACCTCCTCTCCGATGCCGATGAGTTCTTCCAACTCAACCTTCCATGCTTTGTAATTTTCCATATCTCCCTCCTAGATGGAGATGGTAGTTTTGGTCGAGTGTAAGACATGGTGGGCCACATATAGGTCTGGGAGTGTGGACATTAAGAAATACCAGACATTTCCCAACTATAAGGTAACCCATTCATCAACCACCTAGGCTTTTCTCTTCATCACCTGTAGTGAGTCTATGTCACTTTGAGGAAGTAGTGCATCAGATGCAGGGGCCCCCAGGGGAATGACACTAATAGGCTAGGCCAACTCCATTAGAAACCCAATAAGATTTTCATTTTTCTCCTTCTCTACCCTAAATTTTTGGGCCTCTTTCTCATAGCGAGCCTCTACTTCCTTGGCTGCTTCTTTTAATAGGTCTAACTCACCTTGTTTTCCTCTCTTCCCCACTGACACCTCTATGACATTGTAATCTCTGGCCTTAGCCGTTGCTTCATCCACATCTGGAGAAGGTGTCATGATCACCACAACTATATCTCCGCCCAGCCCAGTTTGAAGAGTATGGACTATCTGAGCCTTCTTAGCCTTTGGCGGGTTCTGTGCCTGTGCCATCATCTCCATCAAGGAGAGATGGTCCTTAGGTGTTTTCAGGGCCTTCCTCTTTTGATATTCCACCAAACATTGTGGCGGTAGGGGTGGCCTTGTGGCCAAAATATATTCTTGTGATTTCTCCCCAGGATTTTGTTGCACCCCTTCAATAGTTTGAGCCACTTTTGGCTCCTTCCTTGTATCTTTTGGTTCACCGATGGTACTTACTCTGGTGGTGCCTGTATCTTGTGCCACAGTGTCCACATCCTTGACAATGTTAGGATCATCATCTTCTTCCTCAAGGTTCCTTTCATCCCACTACTGTTCACCAGCCTCTGTTGCTAGGATGTCCTCTTCTACTAGTGTATCCTCTGGAGGTGGGGGAGGTGTCAGGCTGAGGTTCAACATTTGGGCCACTGTGATCACTTCCCTGAATTTTACTTTTGAGGAGTGGCATTTTGAACATGGAAGTTGGGGTCACGGTTGCTCCCATGGGTCCAGTTTCCCTAACCAATTCCATTTTCTCATCCTGAGTCTACTTATCCTTCATCCCTGTAACCTGTATCTTCAGGGCTTTAGAGGTATCCACCTATTCCTACCCCTTTTCATCTTCTTCCTGGGCTTCTTGTTCTTGTGCAGGTTCTTGCTCTAGGAGTTTGTCCTGTGCGGCGATTTCTTTCGCTGACTGTATGATGTCCCCCTGCAAGTTTCCAAATTCATCAGTTCTAAACACATCATCAAACTCATCATGGAGCAGGGGATTCTCTGGGGTGTGCTCCAGTTCCTTCTCTAGCTCGGGGGAGTCAGAAGAAATGATTTGTACTTCTGGGATGGTTGGCATCCCGAGCTCTAGCTCCACCCTTGGTTGAGAGGTAGTTTTCTTTTTCTTTCTCCTGGTCACCAAAGGGGGCCTAACATCCATTAAAGCTACTTGCTCCTCTTCCTCTCTAGTTCCTATTTCTTGGACCATTAATGTGGCCAGTGAGGGGGAAGAGGGAGGACGAACGAGCGTGATCATGAGGACCGGGGTGGCCAACCTTGTGATTAGTTTCTCTTTGATCTACTGGGAGACCGCCAACATTTGTTGCATCTATTCTTTTATGGGGGCTATAAATGGGGTTTGTAACAGGGCCCCCATTATTCTTTTCTCTTTATCCTCTCCCTACAAAGAGGTTTCGGCCCCGGGGGTCAATCTCAGCCCTGTCGGGCTAACTCAGCACGTACTCCCCGAACACGCCCTCTTGAAATACTTGTGGCTACGCTCAACCATGTCATGGGTGATATCTTCAATGGTTGGCCCCTGCTGAGCATTCCAATTTATTGGAGGGAGAGCCATCTTGTTTATTCCTATCTCTTTGTACTAAGGGTCCACTGTGGACCCGGTGTCCAAAAAGTCATCCAGGAATTTTTGAAGCTTCAACCTCTCCATCATCCCCATGGTCATCCGGACAAAGTGCCAACCCTAGACTTCAAAATCATCCTCGCAATCTTCCTAGGAGTCCTGCATGTGGAATCTGTGGGGCTCTGATGCGTAGGTAAGTGTCGTTGCAATCTTTCCTAGCGGATCAAGTTTCTTCTGTACTAGATAGAATTCTATTAGGCCCAAGCTTTTAAATTCATTGTCTGCCTCTTTATCTATGGCTAGAATACATGTGTAATTCCCACAAGTGATTGGGAATGGAACATTTATCACCTTCTTTACAGTGTACAAGACGTGCAGCTCTAGCATCTATCGACAATATTCTAAAAGAATTATTTTGTTCCCACAGTGTTTGGGAAACAAATAGGGTTTCCTAGAGAAGTCGGTTACCTGAATGTAAGTATGTTGCAGGAACTGAATATAATAATGGCCATAACTTCTGACCAAATCCATGACCTCCTTAGAGAGATGGTACCTGGCATCCCAGGTAGGTGTGAGAAGATAGTAATGGACGAAGGTGTCATTAACCTGACAGAAGCTGAGGAAAGTAGCCTCCCATTGGATTTGTGGGAAATAATCCCAAGGAGCCTTTTGTCCCAAACCAACTCCATGTTCACCTGATGTGAGCAGCCCATTTGTGATAGGGCATTATTGTGCTAAGGCCTAGAGAACATAGGACATCATATAAAACTTTGAGGTCTGGGCCACGTGAAGAAACTATGAGTCCACATGGTTACAAATGATGGCGGCCCAATCAAAATACTGATTGCCAGTGGAGATGCCAAGTAGGAAGTAGTACATCCACCCTGACAATTTCAAGGCATGGGGTTGCCCAAAAATGCTACATAATGCTATGATCCCCATTTGGATGCTTTCCTTGAATTCAGATATGGGGATCTCCAACTTCATTCTTTTTGAATCTTTCTTTTGGGTCTTTAGCCATTTGTTATTCAGATATTGCCGGGCCATAACCTCCAGCTACTGAAATTTCTCCAAAGCATCTAATCTGGTGATGATGACCCCTTCATCAAAATGGGGAATCCCTAGATCTGCTTAAAAAGTCACAGCATCTAGGGAAACCATGGGTGTAGGCTATTCAGTCGGGATCAAAGCGGTGAGCATGATGGCCCAAACAAATGAGTTGTAGTGCACCGTGAGGGTGAGGATGAGTTTTGGGGCTTGCACAAAACATGGGAAGCAAGCAGCCTTTAGAATCCTGGATTCTTCAACATTGATGGACAATTGGTCCCCGGATTGCCATTGAATGAACATCATTTTTACCAGGGCCTGCATTTCTGACCACATCCCGACGCTGATGTTGGTGACCAATTGAACCTGGGATTCGATCTTTGATCCCATAACAACATTGTCTTTCATATATTTCATGCTGAGGGGAAGTTTTTCCAAGGCCCTCTCAATGTTGGATCTCACGATTGCCCTGGTGACTGTCGTGGAGGGGAGTTCTGGGCTCCTAGGTGGTAAAGATGTAGAAGCCTCTAACATAGTAAAAGTGGGATGTTTGAAAACCTTCAAGGTAAGGTGACCTTCATAATTTTCATAAGATAAAATATTTCTCTAGACTCCAAAGAACTTACCGCCGCATTGTGCACTTCACATGAAAAGTCAGTTTAGGTCAAAATCTGGAAAGATATGCATATAATGTAGACTTAGAGATTCAACCATAATTCAGGCCTAGGGTTTTTAGCATACTTGATAGAAGCAAGATATGGGTGGGGCAAGAATGTAGGGCCCAGAGTCTAGAAAACTAACCATTGGGAGACATGATTGGAAAGTGAGTTGTTAGGCCAATTTGGGCGTCACATGGCTATGCAATAAATGGGGAGTTATGGCGATGATGGCACCAACTATCTAGATGTGTGCAAAGTAGAAGCCACTTGGGCAGTCTTGAATGCATGCATGGGACATAAATTTTCCATAAAGGTTGATTAACAGTGGAAAGAGAAAACCATGATGGTTGAAACTAGCAGAGAGCCAATCTCCAACCAGGTGGTATTCTACCGTGGGGCAAGCTCGCAAACTCAGACGAAATACAGACAAAGCACGGTGAGCTTGACACGTAACTAGAATAATATACATGAAATATACAACCAATGCATAGCAGAGCCAAAGGATATATACATAAAAATATAGAGGGCCAAAGGCTGAAACACATATACAGCACCCACAAGCTTTTCACAGGTTTTATACAGCTATACATATTTACATGAGCTAGCCTAAGACAATGTACATTACAAACACTAATCTACAATTGTGTAGAGGGTGAACAATCCCTTTGGCAGAGCCAACCCACCAATGAGAGGCAAACCAAAAATGTAGAACACGAAAGGCAAACTAGAAAGACTGAGTGAAAACAAAACCAGAAAGAATGGAACAAAACCAAAACCAAAAAAGACAACGGCAAAAACCAGAGAACTTACTTAGAAGATGAACACAACAGAGAAGGTAGGCACAAGAGGCACCTTGCAACGAGATAAACCCAGGGATTACCATGAACAATCACTGGTTAATGACCACTAAACATGGGAGAAAAAGTAGTTTGAATTCATCTTAATTTTCTTTGATTCACTCTAGATGCACAAGTGTTTAATCACGGTAACTGTAAAAGTGATGTGTAATTTCTATTTATACCCGAGGTAAAAGTAAGTTACCCTCTTCTCCATGAACTTTGGAATAGGAAAACCTCTGGACTCTAGGCCTGGGGATTCCATGTGACCATACCTTCTTGCGAGAAGAATAAATTGTGGTGGATAATCCCAGAGTCTGGAATCTGGCTCTGGAAAGAAGAACAAACTATGGGACCGGGTCCTGGGGACATGAAAGACAAAAGAAGAAAGAAAAAAAACCCCCCAGGGAGGGAAAGCCTAGAGAAGGAAACAAAGAAAGAAAAAGACAAGGCAAAAGCCAAAGCGAAAAGGGGGACCCAACATTTTGCATGCAAAATGTAGGGACAGGTATGCAGGGCCTTTCTAGCTTTATTTCTTGTTACCTCTCCATGTTCATTCAAATTATTTCTGAATACCCACTTAGTACCAATTACATTCTTGTCATTCAACCTAGGTACAAGTGTCCAAGTCTTATTCTTCTCAATCTATTCAATTTCTTCATTCATGGCTTGTATCCAGTCTTCATTGTCTAAGGTATCTTTTACTGTTTTAGGCTCAAAATCACATAATAAGCATGTATCCTCTCTCAACTTACTTCTTGTCATAACTGCAAAATCCTTTGATCCTATGATTTGATCAGGTTTATGGTGCCTCCTTACATACTTTGCTAGAGTAGGCTATTTTTTTGCTTCAAATTGATCATTCATGTTTAATTCAGGTTGATTCTGTGACTCGACATCTCCATCAGATAGCTCATAAATTACCTCTTGTTTCTCGGCATCCTCATTCTGTGACTCGGCAGGTGCTAGCTATTGCTTGGAAACATCATTCTTAGGTTCAGGTAATTTATTAGAATCTTCCTTATCCAGATAGACAAATGATTTGTAACTCTCAGGTTCCTATGTGCTTTCAGCTTCATTTCTTTTTGCATACTCATCAATTCTAACATTTGCACTTTCCACAATTTTGTTAGTGTTAGAATTCAAATACTTATATTCTTTGCTCTTAGTTGAATAACCAATAAATATTCCTTCCTCACCTTTAGCATCAATTTTTGCATTTCTGTTATCCTTTAGTATGAAACATTTACTTCCAAAAACTTTGAAATATTTTACATTAGGTGCATATCCATACCAAAGCTCATAAGGTGTAGCAGTAGTACCTTTCTTGACTTGTAATTTGTTCAGGGTATAGACTGTTGTACTTACAACTTCTCTCTAATATTTTTGTGCAACATTTTTCTCCATCATCAATGTTCTAGCACAATCCGTAATAGATCTATTTCTTCTCTCGGCAATACCATTCTGTGGTGGTGTTCTAGGTGCAGACATCTATCTTTTTATCCCTCAGTCATTATAGAACCTATTAAACTCATTAGAGATAAACTCACCTCCTCTGTTAGATCTCAAACATTTCAAACTTTTACTTGTCTCCTTTTCAACTTTTTCCAAGTACCACTCAAATAACCAGAATGCATCAGATTTTTCTTTAAGAAACATAACAGCCATCACTCTTGAGTAATCATCAACAAATAGAATGAAATATCAATCTCCACAGTAAATTTTCTCACCAATGGGACCACAAAGGTTAGTATGAACTAATTCCAGTATTTCTTCAGAAGTATGAGTTTTTCTCTTGAAACTAGATTTAGTCATCTTTCCCAATTGACATTGTTTATACATTGCATTTTCAGGTTTCTTTAACTTAGGCAACCCTCTAACTTTTTTCAATTTGCTTATGGTTACTAAGTTATCAAAGTTTACATGACACAACCTTTTATGTCATAACCAAACATCATTATATTGTGCAAACAAGCATGTCTCATCAGTTAAATCTAGATAGAACAAGTTACCTTTTGTTTTCTCACCACTTCCAACTAGTTCTCCAGTGGCATCATAGATCTTTGCTTTCCTGTGGTGGAATTCAACTCTGTAACTAGAAGTATTCAGCTGTGCAACACTTAATAAATTATAGTTAGGGTCATCAACCCAACATATATTGTCACATCTGATCTTTTCATTCAAGTTAATTGATCCTTTCCCTTTAACAAGACATGGTGCTTCATTACCAAATTTAACATAAATGCCATTACAGTAGGCTAGGGTTTCAAATTTATCTTTGTCACCAGTCATGTGATGTGACCAACCACTATCAATTATCCAATGGTCACCTTTACTCATATAAGAAACTAGTGCAGTTTTCTCATCATCATTAGAATCATCTTTCATAGCAACATACACAACTTCTATATCATTTTCATCAGATTTGTCAGAATCATTGTCAGAAGCTTCTTCAGCTATATAGAAAGATTTCTTACCTTTTTCCTTGTAATCCTTATACTTTATGAAGTCGCGGTCATCCTTTTTATCTTTGTACTTGTTGTCTTTTCTTTCATCTTTGTCATTCTTATCAGGACATCTAGCAGCAATATGACCAACTTTGTTACATGAAAAACAAATGATAGGAAGTTTACCTTTGAATTTTCCTTTTCCTCTAGATAGTATTCTTGCCATAAGTGCTTCAAGTTCTTCTAGATCATCATCAGTAGTGTCACTGTCATTGTTCACACATTTCTTTCCTTTCTTTGATTTGTTAAGGACCAACTGGGATTTGAATGCAGATTCAATAGCTTATGGAATGTAGTTGTCAAAATTTGACATCTCAAATGCAGTAAGTCTGCCTGCCAGACCTTCCAAAGTCAAATTGTTATTAGGAATACATCTTAACTCTTGAATTGCAGAGAGTCTAATAGCTTATACAGGAAGAAGTTTTCTCAGTACCTTTCTCATGATGGTGTTATCATCAATGGTTCCCTTAGCTCCTCTAATAACATTTACAACTTCCTTTATCCTACCATAATATTGTACGATATTTTCTCCTTCTTTCATTTTCATTTCATCAAACTTACCTCTTAAACTTTCAGATTTGGCTCTTAGTACATTTGTATCACCTCCATAGATGGTTGCAAGGACATACCACATTTTCTTTGCAATTGTAAAATTCTTTATGTCTTCAAACTCATGAT
This sequence comes from Thuja plicata, assembly GCA_018584345.1. Lineage (NCBI taxonomy): Eukaryota > Viridiplantae > Streptophyta > Pinopsida > Cupressales > Cupressaceae > Thuja > Thuja plicata. The sequence continues at coordinate 5,316,688 of MU224931.1, forward strand.
AGTTCAGAGATGATGCAATCTCCAGCATTGCTTGATTGTGCTCCTACTTTTCTCTTAACTGAGCAGCTGTGGCAGGTACAGTGGGGGCTACATAATCAGGTTCAACATAGTGCTTAGCAAAATCACCAATACTAGCCAAATGCAATTTCATCAAACTCTACCATGCATGGAAATTATCTTTGTTCAACTTTGGTACCTCCTTTTTATACATCTTGATCTTTTTCTCCAAGTACCTTCAAACTATTTTCAAGAGACCAATGCTATGATACCAATTGTTAGAATGAATTCAAAATAACTGAGAGGGGGGTGAATTAGTCATCTACAGGTCTAGATGTGCCCATTTAAAATTTATACCAATTTGAAAAAATCAGATCTTCTTGGTAGCAATAACATAAAATAACAACATACATATGCAGTTTACTATTGAGATGTAATCAGCTTTGCATAAACTTAACAGTAAAACACAACATAAACATTCACACAAGTTGACACCAGTATTTAACGTGGAAACCCAATATGGGAAAAACCACTAATGTCGTGCTATCAACTTTTCACTCTTCTGAAGTGAGCTCTGTTAGGAGCCAAACCTGTTAAAGGTTACAAAACACATTGCTAAATGTGACCTGGTTAAAGGATTTAATCACCCTAGTAGGAGTGGCCTTGTTAGAGGACTTAGAACATTCCACCTGAATGTCACCTTGCCAAAAGGATTTATACAGTGACTATAAGGTCAACCTGGTTAAAGGATTTTGACTGATACAATGGTTAGAAAGTAATTAGCAAGTGTAATCTAATACATACAACTTACTTTGAAAATCCAGATCCAATTTAGCTATATTGCTAATTCACTAAGTGGCCTCCATCTTCATTTCAATCTTCAGATCTACTTGGAAATCCGTCAAGCAATCACTTATGCAACTCTTTGCTTCTCTGTTCAGCCTTCTCGCTTAGATAATGCCAATCAGTCAATTAGCTATGCAATCCTCTTGCATACACTACATACTTCATGAATAATCCCTTTAGGTTATCATATACCTCTTCATCTAGGTAAAATAAATCTTTTATCGCTTAATCAAGATCGTAGATCTTAGGTTAGGTCAGATCCAATAGATCTTTCCATCATTACATTTAATTTATTTCTGCAAAGAAATTACTAATTGAATCTTTGATCCATGCATTAATTACAGTTACCTATGCATTTACATAGTGGGGATCAATCATGCTTACCCTTAACTAACTTTACATATCCCAATAAAATCAACTATGTTGGCCAGAGATCTCAAATCTCAAAAATTACCAAAATACTGTTGCTCGGCCAACACTGTGTTTCCTCAGAAATTTACTCACGCTCGGTTGACACTACAAATTATGCTTGGCATACACTAGTGCTCAGTCGACACAAACTTTCTCGGCACAAACTGTTCTTAGTAAACTGTCATTGAAAGATAAACAACACATTACTTTGCCAAAGTGCCAACTGATCAAGTACCCTTGTGATTTCCCATAACTCAATTATTTCACTTGGTCTTCTTGTTAAATCTCCTTCATCAATCAATAGATATGGTACTCAAATAGATAGCAATAGTCTCACCAATTAAGGTTTGACATCAATGAAAAAACAATAATTGTTTCCATTGTAGCTTTCCAACAATCTTTCCAACATGAATATCACTGAATGAGAATAATGACCCAACTAAATTCTTCCAACAACCATGAAGATGCAGTCATTAGTAGACAAAGATTACAAAGTAAAGAAAATCATGGAACACTATGATAATGTAATTGTTATGAACCAAGTAGCAATGAGATATCAATATCATCCTGTGAATGATGATCTATTTTGTAGAACACAATGAAGTAATCACAACGCTAAAAAAAATAGACAATGAATAAATGTCATATTATCATTGCATATAAATACATCATAATACTGTCATGTTGATACACCAGTCCTGATCAAGCTCCATCCAATATATTGCTAAAAATGATAATAACAAACCAAAACAAATGCAACCAAGAAAACCATTACAATAGACCTATAGAACCATGGAAATGTCAAAGCGCCAAGGAATCAAGAAAGATAGCTATAACTAGAACAAGTAAATTTTCATTTTCCCTCTGTCATTTTTTAGCATGATTTTATTGGAAAATAGCACATCGTGTGAATGTTTGTGCACCACACATTTATCCTGTGACATCTTAACATTCAAATGCCAGTATTATGCATGCTTTACACTTGTCACCAACTTTTGTTAGTCAAAACAACCCATAAGCCTCTTTTTCCTCTTTAAATCCGTCCTCTTTCTTCTTTCAAGCTCTCTAGCTTCTTCATGGTTCTCTCTTACTCACAATATGTGCATTCCCTTGCTACCTCATTTTTATATAGAGATCTCTAATTTTATACAACACTCTATTACTCACTTCACCTTTTCACTCCAGATGCATTCAAGATTATCTTCAGGCCATTTTATTGAAAAGATGTTTTGGAAATAAATTTTTTTATGGCCAGGACTATGTGGCCTTCATCATCTAGTAAAATAGTCAAATAGATTTGAACACAAATATATATTATTTACAAGTTATTTTACATTATTTAAATAATAGTCCATGTAATTTTGAGGTCTATTTACTAGTCTTCATTTCATGTGAGTCGTGACCCAAGGTTCAAATCATTTTTTAAAAATGATTGAATTACAGATTCATAGCTCTGAGAAGAAGGTATTTTAAAGTTTGACAACAATATGCCAAAATGGTGAAAAGGGTAAAATTGAAGTCATTTTTGTTAAATTTATTTCTAAAAATCAAGTAGTTATATTCAAAGTTGACCCTGATGTCATGCTTCAATTACGCTTAATTTTTAAAACTATATTCCATCATTATATTCTAATATGTCGTCAACTATTCCTATGGTGTCTCATCAAAAAGACATTCATGACCAAATTTTCTCTAAAGAGGATACTTTGAAAGATCAAGATCCTTCTAAAGAAGTAATTCCTAAGTCTACATCTTCTTCCCCTTCATCTCCTTCCAAATCAAATACATGTCTTTATGATGATTGGGGTTCTTTGGACTTTACTAATTCCTTCATTGTAGAATATAAAGTTGACCCTATCCACCTTCAAATTAAAACAATATCATTTGCACCTGTTGTCAAAGATGATTATTCATTTTTATCATAGGAACATGTAAATACTATTGATTATATCATTCATGGCAATCCTCCCACTCTTGAGGAGTTGCAATCATGTTATGGTCAAGGATTCAATATCCTTTCTAAGTATGGATTCAAATTAGATAATGTTTAATACATGGAACATTTCTTTAATATCACTTTGGAACCAAAATCATGTTCTTTTACAATGGTTTTATGTTACAAACCTTCTCCTCTAACTTCAACTCCTCCCACATCATCTAATGTCTCTATGTCTTCTTATGAGCTATCAAAATTTTATCTACAAGAGAAAGGCTTGATTCCCACTCCTCATTATTTATCTAAACAAGAACATATGTTTTTATGGCTTCTCAAAGCCCACTTGATCACTCTTCCTTCTCCTACATGAAAGAAGCTCCATATGAATGATAAAGAAAGACACTCTTTTTGTGTGTATCATCAAGTGCTAGGTCATTCTACTAGTGAATGTTAGGCATTATCAAATAAAATACAACTTATTAATGAATTGAGTGTCATCAATCATTCATCTATTGATACACCCTTTTCTTCTATGCATGGCAAGTGATATTAAGGTTTACCTCTATTCTATCCTTTCTACACATGTCTATTTCAAAAATACTATCTTATCTCATTTGCCTTTGTGGAGGTCAATCCAATATCTTGTTTTATCAACCTTTTTGGGGGCCAATCCATTATCTTATCATGTCTTCCTTTGTGGAGGCCAATCCACTATCTATTTGTCCACCTTTATAAGGGCCAATTCACTATCTTATCAATTCTTTCCCTATCGTATGCCTATCTATCTTTTTCCATGCATACTAGTGTGATCTAAGCCACCCTATCACATGCATATCTAGCTTTAGTACATGTCATTGCACCATCAAAAGTCATACTATCACGAAACTATCTAGCTTTTTCTACTTGCATTAGAGCATAGTCAAAATTGTCCCATCATATGGCTATCGAGGATAATAGAATTTGTAACCCATGCCAGTGTAATTTCCTTGATGATGACCCTCTTTCAATGCAAATTTGCTTATATTGAGTGTCTTTTTAGTATTTGTTTTCCTCCATAAAAGGTTTGGTGCTACTAATCATGATCATTTGCATGACTAGAAATAAAGGAAGCTAGTGTCTTAGTCATGTATTGTCTCTGATGTTGGTTTCTTTCTTATCTTTTGGGTGCCTTCTATCTTGAAGCAATCGATCCTAAAATTATTCTCTCCTTTTTTAGAATTCCTATATGTGTTGTTTCTCATATTTTGAGGATGACATATTGTATTAAGGTAACCTTTTTCATCGAGGTCACTTTCACTTTTCTTTCTCAAAGATTTTTTTTGTTTTTTGTGTGTTCATATTTTCATTAACCACATGTCTTTTTGGATTTCATGTGCCAACTTTGTTTTCTTGTGAAATTTTTTTCTCTTTAACACATATATCTTATAGGTCTTCACTCTAAGGATATACTTCTGTGGTTCGAAGAGCTCTCTTCTTCCTCTACAATATCCTTTTTGTATCATGATTTTACTTTATTTTATTAGATGGGTATGTGCACCAAGATGGGGGACCAAAAAGGTGCCACATACCTTTTTGGCCCCCATCCACACTTAGAGCACATGCCCTATAGGGCGTATGCTCTATAGGGCGCATTCCCTATGGCTTGGAATACCCAAGCCATAAGGTGCACGCCCTATGGTTTGGGCAATTCAAACCATAGGGCGTGCGCCCTAATTTCTTTTATAAAAATCTTGGGCAGCCACTTTGTGGCTCATTTTTCTTCTCTTAAGCCACGTTTTGCTATTTTTCTCTTCATAACAACACATGCATGATTCATTGTGAGGATTGCTCCATCAAAGTGAAGCAAAAATGGCTCCACGATGTCAACAAGGTCGAACCGAAAGAAGAGGTAAGTGATTCTACAACCATGAATGCTATTTGTTTTGAAATTTAAGTTTAATTTTTTGTTTTTTCTTCAAATTTGATTGTTAAATTCTCTTGTCTTCAATTTTATGTTTAATTAGAGTTTTAAAATAGATTTTCTTTTAATTTTCAGGAAGAAATGATATCCCCACAGAAAATCCTCAACCAAACCCTCCATCTTCTCCTCATGAACAAATGGATGCTAAAAATAACCAAGAAAATGAACCCCAGCCACCCTCACCAATTGAGAAACCTCCTCTTGGAACACATGAAAACTTGATAAACCAAATAGAAAATGGGAAAATAAAAATAGAATCTTTGTTTAGGAGGTTAAAAGATTCTATTGGTACAAACCCTAGAAGGGAAACACTTTCAAAATCATTAGAATTGATCTTGACCCATGTGGGTTCAGTTAGTGGGCAACTAAATTTATGGCACAACAAAAGAGAAGAACAAAAAACAATATTATGCAAATAAATTATCATATGAGGACGTAAAAAAAAAGAGATCACAAAAGCTGACATTTGCAAACTTTTTAAAAGGCCAGGGGAAATTGAAACTCTTAAACCCACAACAAGGAGGATCCCAATTCATTGGTGCTTGAATGAAGATATAAAAACAAATTTTTGGGACAGATGGTCGATGGTCTTTGATTCCCCTCCATGTAACAATCATGAGGTTCATATCTATTTCCTAAGGAAACTCTATTGTGAGTTTGTCTTGAAGGAAGTGCCAAATTATTTTAACTTTCTAGAGTCTCAGAGTAGAGGTGGGGGATCATCATTTGATAGACCTATGGCACGTCATGACCCTAATGCACCTAGGTTGCCCAGTGGCAAGCCACAGGTGGATCATGTTAGTATTCCTTCCAA
>MU224931.1:5334009-5346009 GCA_018584345.1 Thuja plicata
TCTCTCCTTCCTTTTGTGATTTTGTGTCTAATATAGGGTGTATGCCCTATAGTGCAAATTCCCTATAGGGTGCATGCCCTATAGTAAGTATAGGGTGCACGCCCTATACTTACTATAGGGCATGCACCATATAGGGCGTGCACCCTTTAGGGCATGTGCCCTTTTAAAGACATTAAATTTTACCAAGCCTAAGGCTTGGATTTTCCTTGGAATTCCAACCCAAAGGCTTGGACGATTCAAACAGGCCTGAGACATGTTTTCCAGCAAACTTACTAAAAAATAACATTTTTTCTTGTGTGCTCCCCGTCAGGTTTGCACGTGGTTCAACAACGATAAAATTAGACGACATGGTATTGTAGATCTCTCTGATAGCTATCTAACCATGTAATTTATTTTCAATTCTCATTATGTTAATCATTTCATCTATAATTTCTTTTCTAAGTATGTCTTATTTTTTTCAAAAACCAACATGTATTCATTTGGGCTTAGATTTTGGCTCGTTCATCAAATTTTGAAAAAAATTACATTTTCAGAAACTAGACTCCATTCTACACACTTTAAAAAAAAAAGTTTTGATTTTCAATTAGTTTTCAATGATTTCTAGGGGGAGCACACTGAAATTTCACGTTTTCAGGATGTGTCCACTTCAGAAAATGGCAAAAAATCACACTTTCATAAAAAAATTAGCAGAAAAATCTGGGATAAACTAGATGGTGTTAGCTAATTTCTCACTAGAACGATTTAATTTTTTTTTAAAAAAGGTTAACATTTTAGGGGGAGCACACCAGACGCTATGTTATGTTTTTTCACAAAAAATAGGACCACTTTTTGTGCTCCCCCTTTTTGAGGGCCTTAATCTCCACCATTTCTATAAAAAATTAGTAGTTTAGAAACTAGATTCTGAGTAGAACAACTCTTGTTTTGGTCACATTTTAAAATTTTGAGTGTAAGTATACTCAATTTCTCGTTGAAGTTCAGAGTTTTCTGATTTCAGAAAAAAGTGGCACCTTATACCCCCTTTTTGGTCCCCCATCTTTGTGCACTTACCCAGATATCCTTTAGCATGCATAAAGCCCGCTAAAGTGAGGGAAAAATCTAGAATAAAAAATTGCATAGCCCCATTTGTAATTTAGACTACACTTTTGTAACCAATTTAGTGTCCATTCTCCTAGTATTTGTGTAGGCCCATTTCAACCCTTGCATTATCCTTTTCCCTCTCAGGATGCTCAAATTCCTTATCATTCACAATCTTTCAATGTCACATTTGCATGAACCACATGTCTCTTTTTCCATTTGTCATTTTTAATATGATTTTATTGGATACTAGTGCGTTGTGTGGACGTTCATGCACCACACATTCATACTATTGGAATAATGGAATGGTGTGTACTCATAGGGGAGGGGTGAATCAGTACCCTTATAACTTTTTATCAATTAACCATTAGTACTTTGTTCTTGCATTACCGACAATAGATGTTTTTCTATCTTATGCATGTAATATGAAAACATTAACTTAATTGTATGTAAAAATTCATAGAAACATTCATGAAATGTAAGTACACATGACACAAGCATTGGTAACATAGAAAACCCCTATTAGAAGGTAAAAAATATGGTGGGGATGAAACCCACAAAGATTCACTATCTACAGAATGGAAGGTGTAGGTTAAGACTACAAGTTTGATCACTTCTGATGATCTTACCCTGTTAGGAGTAACATTTTTGACTAGTTAGGTCTACTTGATTAAGAGATTTAGCAACACTGTTAAGTGTGCACTCAGTTAAGAAATTTACATAAGGATTGTTAAATCTACCTTCTTAAAGGAATTAGTCTATTTTCTGCACTTGTTAGAATGCAGTCAAAAATACTTGTTAACCTGATAGTGTGCAATCTTGAATTGATGAATTCAGATCCTTTAAGTTCACAATGTATGTGTATCACCTGTAGTGATTGATTAATATCTTTGTTCTACTTGGTAGCCTTGAATCTTTTTATTCATAAATGATTTCATCATTTGTTCTCCTTCTGTATAAAACTCTCAGTCTGATCTAGAGATGTTTGTTGCAGCTACAATCATCATTGTCCGATTGATTTCTACATCTATTTATACAATATATTGACCTAAATAGGTTTCACGCTTTACAATGAAAACTCTATGATCAAAGGTTTACAACTTGACCTTGATCTCCTATTTTTCATGTTTACAATCAGTTAAACTAATTAAAACCATTACATATGCTTTACTTGTCCCTCAAGAAATGGTTTTAAAGATAAGCATTAAAGCTAATTATAAAACTTAAGTGTTTTATCTTACGTGTAACTCAGATCCACTTTTCTCAGAATTAAAGTTGTCTCTCAGTAGAAGGGTACTTGGGTTGCTCTATATTCTTTCCTCGATGATGTCTCTATAGAAATTATACTTCTCAAGTTACTCTTTGAATTGTGTTGTCAGTTTGCTCAGTAAAGTGTGTTGTCAGTTTAAACTGTAAACTGTCTGTCGGTGATAGTGCACTTAGCATTTTTGGTGACCTCTCTGAACTGTTGTTTCAGGTTGCACTATAAACTTGTCTTTCGGTTATCATGTTACTGACAGTTCAAAAACTATTTTCCTTTCTATACTAATGAAAAAATATATTATGATTTAGGATTATCAATCTCCTTTGACATTAGTATAAAAAACTAATATGTGCAAAAATGAAATGTTCAATATGTACACCAAAATGTTTACCTTGTCAATATGACTCCCCCTATTTCTATCATTTCCCCCTTTCACCTTATCATTTCCACTTTTCTAGTATTTCCCCCTTTATCATATCATTTCCCCCTTTTTTGAAATAATGACAAAGGTGTTCTTTTACAATTTGTCAAAAATGTGGGAATGGGATTTTTGAATGTCCTCCATTTTTTTTCCCATTTCTCTTTGAGGTGCTCAAGGGTCATGATTTCCAAGGTAATTCTAGAAATTATGTCATATATGCTCTTTGTAATAGACATCTCCAGGGTGGCAATCAATGTTCTTGCCAAAGTTATAGGTTGTTGCAGTAATGTGATAGATTGGGTAGTAGTAGAATTTGGAGCTCAGTTACCTTATCTCAGAGTTTGGATTCTACCTCTTTAATCTCATGTCTCAACTGTTTAGATTTTACAAGATTCTCATAATGCAACTTGAATGCATTGTCATCGGTTGTGAAACCTTATGCACTTGCCTTAATATCTTCATCAATTTTGGCCAACTTGTCACTGGACTCGTTACTGAAAGTTTCTAATGTGCACAACTTCTGAATTAAGTTTACTACTTCTGATATTATTGGTTCCATAGTAGTAACTAATTTAGAAAGTGTTACCTTTTTCTCTGCCACTTTCTAGCTGATTTTCTCAGTAAGCTTGTATAAACACTTCTTCTCAGCATGTTTCTCTATTTCCTTGTCTACATCGACATTTTATGATGTGATGGCGTCAGTAAGAACTGCTAATTGATCAAGTATAGGGGCACTTTGATCAATATCTATGTTAGGCACAATCTACAAAAGTATTTCCTCTGTGTTCTCCAGGACTTGTGAGTTCTTGTGCTCCTTTTTGATCTTGTCTTGTATTTCCTTTCTTTTACAAAGTTCATCATACTTTGTAAGTGACTCTGGATCCAATATTCTAGGATCAAAGTCTGGTATGTCATTTATTTCATCCAATGTGTCTAGATTCTTATTTTTCTTCTTCTTCTTTGCAAGAGTAGTGGAAGCACTTGTATGTAGTACCATAGAAAGTTCCTTTTCTTGGTCTGATGTACTTGGTGAAGGATTTGGAGGTGTTGTGCCTTTATCCCGATGCTCGGTATTCACCTGTCGGTTGGTTGTAGACATCTCTACATCAACCTTATCTTTTTCCTGAATCTTTCTCTTCCTCGGTATCCTTGGCATCACTTTGTTTTTCTTCTCCACTTTTATCTTTCTGTTCATCATTTGTGCTTTTCTTCTCCCCATCACCCTTGTCCTCCGGTATGCTTACATCATGGTCAGGTGTCTTCTCCTTTTCTTCTGAGATGATATTGATAGCTTGTATCAATAAAGGAATTTGACCTAATATATTAACTTGTGTAGCATCTTGTGTTTCCTTTTCCTTTTCTTTTGCTTGATTGGTAGTCACATTTATATCTTCATCATTCTTTACTTCATCAACAGGATCACCTCTAGTGATATCAATTATAGTTATATCTTTGATTTTTTCATCCACAGTATCTCTTAATGATTGTAAGATCTATGGTATGTCATCCATGGCCTTGCTTTCTTGTGTTGTTAGATCAACTAGATTGACATCCTTAGTGTCATTTATGATGATGTGCTTTGGGCTTGGTGTAGCTTGTTTCTCTTCATTGTGAGGGGTCTCGGTAAGAGCTAATACCTTCTCGGGGCTTATATCCTCTTTAGGTAGGTTAAGTATTTCTCTCCAAGCTTCATCGCTTTCTTTGTCAAGCTCTATTAAGCTGCCCTGTAATACTTTGAAGGATCTCAATTTTGCTGAGAACTTCTTTGAATGCTTCTTCATCATTTCATCAATTTCTTCCATCTTTGACTCGGGTGGAATAATTGTAACTAGGGATCTTTCCCTTATCTATTTTTTAGTTTTCAATGCATATGTCCACCTTGCTGATAGGCTATCATAAATTTCTTGTGGTATCATCTTATTAAACTATACAGGTGGGTGAAATCACAATAGTGTGTCCCACTTTTCGGGACGAAGGATTTCGGACTCTCAAAAAAAAAAAAAATTTGGTGGCTTCACGTGAAGTGGTTAATAGGTTTCGCGTGAAGTACTCTGCGTGGGGTACTTAATGCAAAACCTACACTTCACGCAAAGTACCCCATGCAGGGTACTTCGCACAAAGCCCCACTTCGCACAAAGCCATTTTTTGCCAAAATTTGTATAAATTTTTGACTACCCATTTCATTTTTATTAGTCACTGTTTGAGATTTTGTGGACCCAGGGCTTTGAGTGAACCAATGAGGACCAGTACGACGTCAACACCTCCCGAGCTTCTTTGACCTCTTGTGATTATTAGTAGTATCAGGTACACACATTTTTCTTATTTTTTATTGTAAATTGTATGTTTTATATTTATTTTAGTTAATTATTTGTTTTAAATAATATTTAGTTTGTAGAAATGTTAGAAAATGATAGTTGAATTTTAGAATATGTTAGAAAATTATAGTAGTATCTTAGAAAATCATAGTAGAATGTTAGAAAATGTTAGAAAATATTAGAAAACATTAAAAAACCGTAGTATATTTATGTTTGTAAATGTTAGAAAATTGTAACTTGGTATACATTAAAAAATATTAGCAATTTGTAACTTAGTATACATTAGAAAATTGTAACGTGGTATACATTATAAAATATTAGAAAATTACATAACTTAGTATATATTAGAAAATTGTAAAGTTTAGTATAGATTAGAAAATATTATCAAATTGTAACATACTATACATTAGAAAATATAAGAAATTTGTAACTTAGTATATATTAGAAAATTGTAACTTAGTATACATTAGAAAATATTAGAAATTTGTAACTTAGTAAACATTAGAAAATATTAGAAAATTATAACTTAGTCATAATTAGAAAAAATTAGAAAACCATAGTACAAAATGTTAGAAATTAAAAATATTTGTTTTTAAATTGCTTTTAAAGTTAGTAAATTTATTAGGAATCTCTCTCTCTCTCTCTCTCTCTCTCTCTCTCTCTCTAAATTATGTACATGTATATGTTTTAGAGTTATGTATGTATATATATTATTCATGTAGAGTTAGATGTTAAATTATTACATGCCTTAGTACATGTCCTAGTACACTTTAAGACACTTAGAGGACCCAAGTAGTACACCTTAGGACCCTTTAGGACCCCTACATTGACATTTAAACCTTTTTAAGAACCCAAGTAGGACCCTTTAAAATACCTAGGATGACCTATTAGAACTCTTTAATCTATACCTAGGACCCTTAAGATCTAATAGGACCCTTAACCATATTAAACCCTAACATGAAACCCTAACCATATTGACTCCTAACATGAAACCTTAACCATATTGAACCCTAACATGAAACTCTAACAAATTAACCCTAGACATGAAACTGAAACATAAATCAACATAAACTCTAACATTAACCCTAACATGAAACCTTAACCATATTGAACCAGGTTATATGAAAACCTAACATAAAAAATTAACCATATTGAAACTTAACATGAAACCTTAACCATATGAAACACTAACCACATGAAACTCTAATAAATTAAGGTCCTAACATGTAACTGAAACATAAATCAACATAAACTCTAACATTAACCCTAACATGAAACCTTAACCATTTGAACCAGGTTACATGAAACCTTAACCATATGAAACCCTAACATGAAACCTTAGAACATGAAACCTTAACCATATTGAACCCTAACCATGTATTGAACCCTAACATGAAACCCTAACCATATTGAAACCTAACATGAACCCTAAGAAAACCTTAGGAAAATGTTACAAAACATTAGGAAAATGAACTATAAGACATTAGAAAATATTAGTATTAAACAACGTTCATGTATTAAACATAACATTGTAGGTCCTAACACGTGAAACCCTAATATGAAACCAACCTCTTGAACCCTAACATGAAACTGAAACATACATCAACATAAAATCTAATATTATCCCTAACATGAAACCTTAACCATATTGAACCCTAACATGACCCTAAAGACCTAATAGGACCCCTTAAGACCTAATAGGACCTAATAGACATGAAGACCTAATAGGACCTAATAGACATAAAGACCTAATAGGACCCTTAAGACCTAATAAGACCCCGTAAGAGGTCTAATAACACTTACTTGACCTAATATGACCTATTAATACCCCTTAGTACATCCTTTGACCCTTAAGACCTAATATGACCTCTATTGTGACATAAAACTCTTTAAGAACTCTTAGGATCTTTACGACCTAGAATAAGACCACTTAAGACCTAATAGGACCCCTTAAGACCTAATAAGACTGGACTTAAGACCTAATAGGACCCCTTAAGACCTAATAAGACTGGACTTAAGACCTACTAGTACATCCAAGGACCCTTTAGACCTATTAATACCAATTAGTACATCAAAAGACCCTTTAAACCTAATAATTCCCCTTAGTACATCCAAGGACCCTTAAGACAAGTAATAGGACCCTTAAGACCTAATAGGACCCCTTAAGAACTATAATTTTATATATTCATCTATATTTATTTCCATTTTACATGTAATTATAACATGTAATCAAGTACTTAATTGTTAACACTTAGCTTTCATGTACATGTTACATCTAGATAGCCACTCAAGATGTACCTATCCATGATGTACCAACTCAGGATGCACATTGCACTCCTGGTTTGACGAGTATTTTTCAGAAAGCTCAGATAGAGATGGATAAACTTAGAGAGAACATCTGCACATCTGAGCGAGATGGCATATGTAGAGATATTTGTGTCACTATATTGAATATTTTGGAGGACATGACTACTAGATTGGGATCCAATTCTTCTTTCATACCATAGGTTGTAGATACTATTTTCAAGAGTTGAGAGTTGAGGTATCGGGTGATTTTTCCTTGGAGACGGTCCAAAACTGTGTCCCTAAGGAAATCATCAAATGAGAGGTCTTCCCATTTTATGATGGGAAGGCCAAGGTGAGGATTTGTCAGGTTAAACGATGTAGGATTCCTTAGATCGCATGCATGATATACCCTCATTTTCTTGTAGCACATGGTTGTTATCCTAATAACGACTAGATTTTATTATATTTTGCACAACAGTTGTATGCTAAGTTTTGTTTGGGACTTAGGGTCAACTATTTAGATCTACCTAGATATTATGGTCAGGGGCATGGTAAAGTTGCTAACCGTGATCAATATCGTAGGGCTGATCGAGTTGTACATTCTCATAGAGAGATAGTTGGGCATAGGACTTCGGTAGTGGAATCAACGATGGATGCTACTACAGATGGAGTGGTCATTGCTTCCCAAAGGGGAGTAGTCGACAAGATAGGGGAGATTGCATCTCCAGCCACCTCCATCACTTCAGATATAGTGGACAGATATATTTTGACTAGACCAAGTCGAGGCAGATCATCTATTAAGGCTTCATCTAGTACTGTTGTAGGGGTTAGTGATGAGGCATATAGATCTTTTGGTCTTCCTCCACCTAGCAAGATGCAAGCACTTTCTAGCCATCATAGTCATTTGGATGTGGCACTTAACTTTTTAGAGGATCTCCTACAGTCATATTCTTATATTGTAGACATGCAAAGGATCCCATAACATTCAGTTAGATATTTCATCATACTTGCATGGGGTCCTGTAGTTCCACCAACATAGGACACACCATCTAGTCAGGCACAACATTCTGCAGAGTGCTCTGCACTATCTAGTCAAGAACATCATAGTTCACAGCACTCTACAGAGCACTCTGCACCCACAAATCAGTCTACAGCTGGAGAGACAAGTATACTGGTTGGAGATATACGCATCATAGTTGAGGGCCTAGACACATTTGATGAGAATTTGCATGGGTTGAGTCAAGTGGACTTTGGTAGTGATGTTGGATCATTTATGCAGTTTTTATTTCATCCTGGTGGTTCAGGCTCTACAAGACTCCCCTCCTAGCTACACACACCCCTACACTCTTCATTATTAGAGACGTCTAAGACTAGAGGTGGTGTGGGTGATGTTGTTTTGGTTGATGATATGAGGGTGGAGCACTCTGATGATCCTCTTGGTCCTGAGACCCAGGTATATAAAATTTTCTTTTCTCCTTTCCAAGAGTTTTAGTGAAAAATTGATTATAGATGTGTGTATTGATGTTTGTTCAATGTATAATATTTTGCTAGCATAGTTAGTAGAGCACATTACCTCTAGTGAGGGATCGGAGCATCCTCATATGACACCTACTAGTGGTTAGGTAAGTTTTAAATATACAATGTAGGTTTAAGCATGCATGTGTATGTACTTGTACTTTACATAATATATTACTATGCACATGTATATATTATGAACTGTTGTGTACTAAATTTGCATGAGTCAGTTGCTGCTTCACAGCCAGAGGATGCTCATGAAACTTGGGTAGAGCACATTACCTCTAGTGTTGGCTCAGAGCATTTTTTATAGGAGAGATTCAATAGATGTGATACCTACTAGTGGTTAAGTAAGTTTTAAATATATGTAAGTGTTACCCAAATTTCCCATTCTGTGCATTTGGTCTGGTTTGCCCTGTCTGGTTTCCTCTGTCTTGTTTTCCAGGTCTTGGCTCTGCTAAAACCCTGAAAGCCCTAAGTCTTCATGTTTAAGCGAGGTAATAAACCCTAGGCCATGGATCTTATATTTCGCAGTTACTTTTTCTAAGTTACTAAGAGCATGTGTTTTATTTCTCAGTCACTTGATCGCTTCAGCCTCAGGGAATATTCTTTTCTTTCTCCCGACTTTGCTTTTTGCTTTGTCGCGTAGTCTCTTAACATGTTGGAATATTCCCTCAGTGTCTCCCGACTTAGCATTTGTTCTTTGGTCACGAGGTCACTAGATAATGTCATAAGCCCTGTGACAGTTGGGGCCCACCCTCAGTCGGTTGATCACGGTGAATTTTGATTTGAGTTATTAAGTTGCGCGACTGCGCGACAAGCTGCCAATCGCAGTCATCGCGCAATCGTGATCTATTCTTGCCCAAGTCTGATCCGTTCCCGACTGAGTGACGAGCTGAGGAAATGAGTTATCGCGCAGTCGCGAGTTGTTTCTAAGTTGTCAAATGGGGCTCGCGAGTGTGCGACGAGCTGAAGGGTAATGACATCGCGTACTCGCCGAGTAGAAAAGATAAACAAAATGTTGCTCGTGAGTGTGCGATTAAGCAGGAAGTGAGACCTCGTCGCTTACTCACTGAGCAATTTACACAAAGGAGGATCTGTCTGCGGGACTGCGACGAGCTACAGAGAAGGTGCCATCGCGAAGTCGCTAAGCAATAAAACAAAGGAAAGGGTTTCTCGCGACTGCGCGATCAATAAAAGAAGCTGCTCGTTGCTCGATCGCCGATGTTTCTAGGATATCAGAGATCGGCTCGCGACTGAGCGATTGATAAAAGACAAGGCCTCGTCGCGCAGTCGCCGAGCGATCAAATAAAAGAAGAAATGGCTCGCGAGTGTGCGACCAAACAAAAAGTAGTACTCATCGCTCAATCGCTGCAGTTATCAAGTGAAAGAGAAAGGGGTTGCGAGTGTGTGACTGAGGAAGAAAGTGGCTCGTCGCTCGGTCGCCGATCGAAAAGGAGAAATAGAAAGCGGGCTCATCGTGTACTCGCTGAGTAATAAAGACAAAGGGAAGTCTGCTCGCGACTGTGCGATTAATGAATTGAAAAGCTGCTTGTCGCTCAGTCGCGAAGTAATAAAGATAAAGGAATGTCTGTCTGCAGGGCCCACCTCAGTCACTTGATCGCGTGAGGTTTCAGCAGTTAGTAAAAAATTTCTTCGAACTTGGCTACCATCCCTTGGTCGCCTTGTCGCCAGAACAGAACGATGACTCAGCTTTCTCAGTGTACAACAGATGGACCAGTGGCTGTGTGACAGATGGCATATGGCAGGTGGATGTGGGTCCTCGGTCGGGTGATCGCCAGACGGAGAAGATGGGTCACGCGACTTTGAGACTAAGTATTCTTTCTCTTCAGTCATAGGATCGCTAGATAATTTAAGGGTATCCTAAGTTTTATTGCGACCAAATGCCAGCTGTCTGATGCAAAACACAGAAGATCCAACGACAGCCACGTGGTCGGGTGATCAAAGTGCCCTACAGAGAAAGTACTCCCAACTTGGCGATTAGGTCAGTCAGGATGTTGCTAGAAGGATTAAGGGGACACGTGTAGCTATTTTGAGAAGTCAAAGGGCTTGGTACTGGGTTCTCCCGACTTGGCGACTAAGTGTGGTCACGTAGTCTCAGAACAGAAAGATAGCATCTGGCGACTGGGCGACGAGCCGTGACGGTTAAAGGTGACAGTTAGGTGCTGGGTCGCTAGAAGAAAGGTGAGTTAAGTGAGATGCCTCACGACTTTGATTTTTCACAGTCGCCTTGTCGCCAATTCTGGGCTCGGGTTAAACAGGAGTTAAAAGTGCTTTGTCGCCAGGTCATGAGATTTAACTAGGGTTAAGGTCTGATGCTCGCGACAAAGAGACCAACGGTCAGTCGCGTGGTTGCGGGACTTTGAATTTGAATATTTGGCGACAGATTTGGCACTGTGAATGCCCGGCAGCCATGGTTCCTCTGTGCTCGTGTTCCAGAATTGATCAGGGAGTTTTCAATTGCAGAAGGTCATATACAGAGAGTCTGTTGATACGAGATTTAGATTTGTTCGACGTCGATGGAGAAACAGAAGATTCAGAGCGTGAAAAAAGATGCAGAGCCCAATCACGAAGTTATTTCTCTCCAGGTGCAGTTGGCAAAAGGACGTGGTCATGATTGATGGCTCATTGATGAGAATTTGAGCGGCGGCCGTCAGGGGTCACTTCTCGTCCTGGGAGGTCATGATCAGTTGGTGAGCATTCATGACAGAGACTTAGTTGCTGAATATAACTGATGGACCTGAGTTTCCTGTCTACGGGCATGATCCAGTACAGGGATGGGCGCAAGTTAGAAATCTAATCTGATCGATTTACCTTGGTGCACATTTATGGCCAGATTAGATTTTTGTCCTAGGGTCAATTATTCTATTGTAAATCTGTAACCCTAGTTAGGTTCTGAGACTCCTGCCTGCGTGCATGGGAGTATTTAAAGTTTTTTGAGAGCCTTAGTGCTCAGGATTTGGCATTTTGTAAAAATAATTCGTTCTTTCCAGGAGTTATCTGAGGCATTCTTTCTGCCCTCTGACTTTTACATTCTGTAATCTTTTCATTGATCATGCAAGCTGCTGGAAGTACTTTGTGATAATCCTTCATATCCCTATGCT